>SNQJ01S0043784.1:60884-97068 GCA_010110895.2 Picea sitchensis
TATTTATATGATCACAGAGCAATCTTCTACAGGGAACAAAACCAATATCACTTAACTAAAGAGGGGACATAATATGTTGTACATTCTCATCACATAAAAGAAAAGCAATCTCTTCTAACAATGGAACAATTAAAGAAGGAAACTTATTCAAGAAATACACCTATAATTGTGCCAAGTAAAGCAGTTGATCTTAAGCATGAACATGATATGGTTGTAGGATGGGAGTTCAATCATACTTTGCTTCAAGATAACTTAATGTTGTGCAAGCACATCCAACATATTGGTTCAATTTCAGTCATATTTCTGATATTATCGCTGATAATGTTTTCTACATGGACGGTAGTGTATTTAGAAAGATGTGAACGAGTTCAAATGGATAACAATATGCTTTTAGTTGTCATGGTTATTATGTAATTGATTATGACATGACAAGTGCACGAGATAGAGTTTAAAGACAAAGGACAAGTGGGGAGGCCTATCCCACACTTGATGACTAGTTAATACCCTTTTGGAGGACCAAAAGGTCTTAGTGGAGAAGTGTGATCCAACTGGATCCAGAAAGGCCTAAAAAAAAAAAATCTCAAATGCTCAAGAAAATGGCATGATCGCGAAGTGCTCGTTGCAAGATTTATGGTGGCGCAAATGGGTAGAAAAACAGACGTCGTATGAGAAAGTTATGGCAGTTGGAAAAATTGGTCTTCTCTAGCAAAAAGTCAAAGGGTCAAAGGGACACATGGCATCTTCAGCATGCGACACTTGGTAGTTTTTGTGTTAGACAAGTGGTAGGTCCTGCAACTAGCACGTGGCATTTAAGATCTCAACATTTGGTAGTTTCTGATATTGATAAGTGGAAAGGAGTGATTGGTCCACATGGTATGGGTTTGGCCAACCATGGGCTGACACGTGGCCCAACCATAGTGTGCCACGTGTCACCCTAGATGGGGCCTAAAATGGTCGAATGGAAAATGTAATCTGACTCCATGGGAGTCAAACCTATGACTTATCAACATAACAAAGTCCTAGCACTAATGCACTAGCCACAAAGACAAGAACCAAACTTTAGAAATACATCCACTTTTAAAAAAAATATAACTTAAGCACCTGTTCATGGCTAAGGGAGGCGCACCATGTTGGGTGGTAGGTCATATGATAGGGGTTGTGACCAGGGGCGTGCATGGGCGCAGGGCCCTAAAGGGCCTAGCTCCAGGCCATATGAATCCCATATGACCAGATAAAGGGGCGTGCGACCTATTCTTGGTGGCTTAAACAAATGTTTAGCCAAAAGTGGGTTTTGACCTTATTTTAGTGGATTTTTAGCTGATTTTTAGTGATTTTTGAGGATTTTTGGCCCTCTGAAGGGGTTCTAAGACCAATCTAAGGCCAAAAATTTGGGGGGAATTTGGATTTCGACCCTAAACTCATTTTCTATTTAAACACAGTCATTTGGAGGCCAAAAGGAGGAGTTTTTATGTAGGTTTGAAGATGAGAATGCTTGTATAGGAGTGATCTTTTTGCCATTTCTTGTAATGTAAGAGGCCTTTTGAGCCCAATTGTGAGAGGATTATTAGGAGGATTTTGTAATCAGTTCCTAAAGAGCATTTGCAGCAGCTTGGTAAGCCTTTTTGCAGTGGTTTATAAAGCTTGCATTGATGCAATTGAGCATTAGAAAGAGGAATAAAGCTGCCATCCACTGGAAGCAGGACCCAGAGACGTAGCCAACACTTGGTGAACTTCGTTATCAAGTTCTTGGAATTATGGTTTGTTGTTTCTTATGTGTATTTTTTGTTCTTTATGTGTTCTAATGGCTGCAACATTATTTCATTTCATCTCCGTATTCTCTTAATTCCTAAATGGTAAAGCAACTAATGCATAAACTTAACCATAGTCTTTAAAAGATCAATTTTGGATCAATTGCAGTCTCTTATTTCCCATTGAAAATATGTTTTTCAACAGTTTGATACCTATGGTTCTTAAGGAGGAAGTTCATATACTCATCGAACACCTCCTTTCCTAAACTTCTTGAATGACGATATTTCATCCTAGGAACATGAACTGGACATGAAAATTTACTCTTTGTTTGAAGACCTACAAGATATGGATTAATGTCAATATTAGTTAAATAACAAGGAATTATTTAAGAAGCCCCAGGGGGTAGCTCAAGTGTTCTTGATCTTGACATGAGTTCTCTCCCCCGGTGATCAGTTGGGGAGTTCACGGTTTTGACTCTTTTGATCCCCTTGGGGTTAGGCCCCATAATCCTTTCTTGTGTGGTTAAGTATTTGTTCATTGTTTATGGATATCTTTGGGATATGCTACATGTCTCTAGTTAATGTTAAGTTAAATCTAATGTTGTGTTCTCTCTGACTCACTTCATTATCCAAGTCTCAGCTACGCCTTGAGTGGCACTTATTTCCCTTGCGGAAGGATGAATATGTCAGTGTGTATAGACTATAGTGGTGCCTTTTGTTGGAAACCTTAGAGAACCTTGGTCTTAATATTGCACCAAGAAATGGTTATGTTGCCAAGGCCAATCTTTAAAGTGACATTTTAGAGGATTCCTCGTTAGATTTACAAATATGGCATTGAGAATAGGTGGGAAAGAAGGTGTGACACATTTTTTCAACAAGAAGCAGAGTTATGGAACAAAATTTTTAGGGTTGTGAAAAGAACGATGTTCTATTTAGAACCTTCTCATGATCAGTATGAAATATTTTGGATTAGGTTCCCTGAAGTGGTATTTCAGTGGTTAGATATCCTTCAAGAAGCACCAAAATACAAAGATCAAGTCAAAAGGAAATACAACTGGACCGTTGAGGGTTTATCGACTCTTCACCATTTAGATCATATGATCTCTCGTGATGTGGATTTTTGGTTGAACACTATTCTTAAGGGTTATATTATTGAATTTGTTGTAGAAAACCACCAATCCTTTTCCAAAGTATAAGTCATATTCAAAGAAGGAGCCAAAGGAAAACTGTTGTGGGAAATCCCCTTGTGGATAAATATTTTATTAGTGGAAAAAGAAATGTTTCTTGTTCCTTCAAGTGATATGGTAGTGTAAACCGCTGTGCTCGAGGGAGGGTGATTTATGAGAGGGTTCATGAGTTATATCAAGGAATATTTTCTAGGAGATATGGGGGGGCGTCAAAAGAAAAGTGCAAGAGATGAACGAGCTCAAAATAGGGTTGATGTTATTGAAAATAGGTGGTGTAAACAGATGAGAAAAGTGATGAAGAGGTATGATCAGTCGTGGAAGGATATTTTCTTTGAGAGTAGTCATAAGAAAGAGTTAGAATATTTGTGAGAGTTGAAGAGGCAAGGAAGGTTGGTCAGTCGATGTTTGAAGGAGAAACTTGGTGAAAAAGGTGAAGGTCATGGAAGAAGAAGACAAGAGGAAGGAAGTTCAAAAGATACGGATGAAAGAGTAAGGATAAATTCCCCCACTGAAGAAGAATACTCATCCAGAACCCCTAAAGAAGGTGTGGGAGAATCAGAGCTTGCAACACCAAAAGATGTCGGATTTCATCAAGATATGAACGCAGCACAATAAACGAAATATACCCCATAGATCAAAAAAATTCACTCCAAATGTAAAGGAACCAACCCTGAATAACCCATTCCCCCAACGCCATCTATAAATATGGTAATTTCTACAATAAATATTTCTGTCAATTTTTTTATTTCTAATCCTTCAAGTCCAGCAAGTTCAAGTAGTAGTAGTAGCGGAATTCTGGAAATGTTTTAGTTATATCGCAAACAGGACCGTCGAGGTTCATTTTAGTAGGGTTTCTAAATCCCTCAATGGTGAATCAACATGCAAGATCTCTCACATGATACCATGAATTTTGGGGTAAAGGTGATGAGGACATTGAACAACACTGGTTTCTGTGTGAAGCCATCTAGAGGTCTCATGGAACTTTATATCAAAACAAGTTAGTTGAGTTCCAGACTACCCTAAGAGGTCAGGCTCTGAAATGGTACATGAAGGAAGTTTAGCCAGGGGCTCAAGGGAAATCCTTCATGCTCGCTTGGGTTAAGTAGAGATTTATAACGAAATTTTGGTTACCTTAGTCAGAACAATAAGCTCTCTCTAATTTTCGAGAGATAAAGTTGAGGGATGATGAGTCCACTTGGGAATACAACCAGAGGTTTAAATATGCAATAGGGAAGTTATAAAACCCTATCCATGAGCATCATCAAATATAATGGTTCATTCAGGGGTTGTTACCTTTGACATGTATTCCTTTAACTCAATAAAGGATAGCCACTTTGGGAGAGAAACTAGAGTAGGATATGAAGATCGAGGCTATGGCAGGTTACCCAGGGAACTTCAAAATCATAAGGCCTCTGGAGGATGTTAATATTGTGCAATTGTAGGGAAAAATCATTGTGTCAACTGAGAAAATTCAATATTTAACGCTTATGAAAGTAGGTTGGCCACAATTATGGAGTACGCGTTGTTACATGAAAGGTCATGTGGCTAATGAGTGTCTGAGACTAAGGGTTATAGGACCCTCTAATATAGCTCCTCTGTCAGTTTGTCCAGTGGGAGGAGTTGTGTGGGTTGATGCTACAACTTTGTTCCATGTACCTTTTCAATACCACACCTTCTTGAATAATCAAAGAGGTCATAGTACTGAGTATTGTGAAATCTGCAAAATTCATGGGCATTCCCCAAGGAATTGTCCAATTTTACAAAAGTACACTCATGCACTAAATACCATGCACTTTGAATTATGTGGTTCACCTTCCCACAACACTAATCAGTGTAGATATTGGGATGCACTCATGGATAGACTATATCAATCTGCATTCAGGATCAATGAAGGACCTCAAAGACCTGGAAGGGGTCATGGAGGTGGAGGAGGATACCAGGGAGGACGAACTGGTGGAAGAGGACAAGTTCGTTGCTACAATTGTGATGAGAAAGGACACTTGTTGAGAGACTGTCCACTTAGAAGAATACCTTGGTGTGCACATTGCAAGAATAAAACCCATGCTACAGAAGATTGTTCTAACCTTATTGTGAAATGGGAAGATCGTGCCAATAAGAGAGGTACCAACCTGATAAATTCTGAACCCATAACTATAGGTGATAGAGGGGGGCCTAATATTAATATCGTCACTAGAGGAGGTGTGAAGACAGGTGGAGCCTCAAAAATTCCTCATCAACTAAAAATACAGAAGGCCATCCCATAAGATACCAAGTATGATCCAATGCAACAAAAGGAATTCTTTAAAAGTGCAGCTGATATGTTTAAGTATATTCATAGTTGTACAACACCTATAGTTGTGGACTCAAGATTAAGCCAAATCCATAGCATCTAAAGGTTGTTAGAGAGTCATCTTCTCAGGTGGATCCCTTGGGAAAAGCAAAAAAGGATATTGATATATGGTTGCAACTATTTTTTGAAATATTGGATGATGAACAACTTACAGGGAAGTTGTGGAATACAATCAAGTTGGCATTGGGAGCTGAATGAAACCTAGAGGATTTATTGCCACCAATGTTCCAAAAAAGAATGTAGGTAGAATCTAGAGAAGGAAAGGGAGATATGGAAAGGAGTTCATGTTGAATGCTCACATCGATGACTATGAGATCAGGGATGTTATGTTAGATCTGGGCTCTGATGTCAAGATATTTCCAAAGAGTACTTGGGAAGTAATGGGAAATCCCAATCTCATATATTCCTCTATTCAGTTGCAGATGGCGAATTAGTACTATATATATCTTGTGGGGAGGATACAAAACCTTGAAGTAGACTTGGTTGGCATTAAAACAATAGTTTATTTTGAGGTGATTGAGATAATAGGGGAGAAGGATCCTTATCTATCTCTATTAGAAATTGATTGGGCCTACGAAAACTATGTTATAATCGCTATTAATAAGGAAACTATGACCTTCGAATCTGATTGCATGAAGGTTACTCAACCACTAGATCCTTATCAAGGTCCAAGATACACTGAACTAACCGATGATAATATGGAGAGAGACGTCCTAGATCATTTGTATGCTCTTACTGCAGGAAAATGAGCAGATTACATTAACCCCATTGCATATGGATCCACAATTTTTCAAATCATTTAGTAAGTGGATGAATATTCTGAAGAATATTTTGAAAATTGGCAACAAGGAAGGTATCAACTGTCTGCACAGTAGAGTGGATTGGAAAAAAAATCAAGGAGTATCCAACATACGATGGTACCTCATATCTACATAGTTTTCTCATTGACATGGATGGTAAGGTTGTGGCAGAACAGAGAATCTCATCACTTGACCTASCTCTGAAGTCGTCTCCAACCAGGTGGTGGGCTACTCACAAAGGAACCCTCTCTTCTTGGGATGAAGTCAAGATTGTTATACAATATCATTTTCTTCCACTAATGCAAGTACAACAACTAGGACAAGAATGGGARAAGAATATTCAGATGTTATCCTTTGAGATATATGATGGTTAGTCTAACCCAGTTGCACACATTGTGCATTTTCTAAAAGTATGGAAATTTGCGCACCCTCCCTTCTATCTATGGACACATAAATTATTCCATTCTTTGGGAACAATTCCCAAGGCATGGTACGCGCACTAGGAGACAAGAAGACAAACAACATGTTGGAAGACACATCAGAATCAATTCTTCCATGAGTTCTCATTTTATGGTAAGACTCGTGAAATCATAGTTGTGATCTAGCAAATCAAGAGGATGTTGTTTGGTAATGAATTTAAGCCTCAACATCCACTTACAGTATTCTCTGAGCATGAACACTTTCTTGAGTATAGTTTGTATACATCACGTGTGAGAATCCCTATGTCTTGTAGCAAAGTTGGCAGGGACCCAGGGGATCCTTGTTGGAATACTAAGAGGGGGGGTGAATCAGTATGAGAACAATTAGTACTTTTAATCACAATATAAAACCTCCAATAAATATTATGAGCATTCAAAATATCATCAACATCATAAACATCACATAAACACAGTACACCAAGATTTTACGAAGAAACCCAATGCGAAAAAAAAACACAGAATGTTTTTCATATTGATCAAAGAGTACATTCATTGGAAGCACCAACTTCCTATTTCTCCAACTAAAACTGGAAGAGGATCCAACCTCCTATTTATAGGCTGCAAACTGAAGGAATCTCCAACTCCCTAATTTTTTGGCTCCAACCGGAAGGAGGCTACAACCCCCTTTCCTTTCCCCTTCCAACCGCCCTGAAATATAGATGTATACCAACCTGTCACTACCTATGTCACTGATAACCTCCTGTTGTTGTTGTCTCTGATATTCATGTTGTTGCTACTAATCTCATCAAGGTTGCAACCACTCACACCTCATACCAAGATCCACAAGAGAATTCTCCAAATCAATTGCTTATGAATCACTGAGATATACCTATTCCTGATTTCTTCAAAATACTCACCCTAATACACACAAGAAGACATACCTTCAATCTTGTAGCTGACCTGAGTTTTAGATCCCTGATCTTCACAAATATTTCTCACATTTCCATAACTGTGTGTATTATATTCCCGTGGGTATTTGCGCTTTTCCTCACTTCAAGTCGTGGATGTCTGTTCTTTTCCTCTTGAAACTCACTGATATACTCAAGGAATTCATGTATGAAACCCCGTCTCCATACTCTTGGCTCTTGCAAATTCCTTATATCACTGGACTTCTATGTCTTCGACTCATTTCCTCAGATCTCCAACCTCTATTCTTATAAGTGAAGACACATAAGTGATTTGCAATTGACTCTTCTATGTGTCTTAAAGGGATATTTCTTAATAACATGCAACTGCCATGCAACTCATGATGGCATGCAACTCACATACAACCTGTTATATTTTGTTTACTACCACTTTACTTCAACATGCAACTTTGTTCAAGGGTTGACATCAATGACAACCAATCTTCCAATATCTAAACTTTCGACAATTAATCTTTTTCGATAATTAATTAATGACATGCAATAATTAATTACCCATGCAATAATTAATTATCCTTTCATAATTAATTAATGTTTTTCGATAATTAATTAATCCTTGCAATAATTAATCTTTCAACAATCTCCCCCTTTTTCATTGATGGAAACACTTAGATGCAACAATGGCAACAGTCATGCTCATGTTGGCTCCCCCTGCCTTCATGTGTTGGCTCCCCCTGTCTTCATACCTCTTCTCTTCCATGCCTCTGTTTTTCTCTCCCCGTTTTATATCAATGTAAAAGGACGACTTCTCCTTGGGGTTGCTCCCCCTGTCAGTAAGCCTATGATCTCTACTGATGTTTCTCTTCATGATGCTTCCTCGTGTACATGTCTAATAAAAATCATTCAAAAATCATTCATTGTGGGGCTGAAAATACTCCAAGTTCATATTGAAGATACTCAAAAGTCTCCCTTGGAAGAGGTTTGGTGAAGATATCTGCAATATGTTTTGTTGTCCCAACATACTCTACCTTGGTGTTCTTCTCTGTAACTTGTTCCCGTAGAAAGTGAAACTTGATTGGAATGTATTTCATCTTGGAATGCATCACTAGATTATTAGATATACTTATAGCATTGGTATTATCACAAAATATCAGGATAGGCTCATCATATTCCACCTGTATGTCCTGCAAAGTTTGTTTCATCCAAAGAACCTGTGTACAACATGTTGCTACTACAATATACTATGCTTCTATTGTGGACAATGATACTAAATATTGTTTCTTACTCAACCAAGATACCATAAAATCATCCAAGTAGAAGGTTTCTCCACTTGTACTTCTTCTATCATCAACACTTGATGTCCAATCTGCATCTGTGTATGCAACTAGAGATAGATCATTCCCTTTTGGATACCATAATCCATAGTCTTTTGTTCCTTTGAGATATATGAATAGTCTATTTACTGCCATAACATGTGTTTCCTTCGGTGTTGCTTGAAATATTACCACCTGTCCAACTGCTTACATCACATATGGTCTTGATGCAGTCACATAGAGTAAACTTCCAATCATTGATCTGTAGAGTCTTTTATCTTCATCTTTGGATATATCATCTTTGCTCAATTTGCAATTGATCTGCATGGGAGTATTTATAGGCTTGCAATCTACCATTCCAAACTTCTTCAACATTTCTTTAATGTACTTGGTATGGTAGATGAAGATACATGTATCTAACTAACATATGTGGAGTCCCAAAAAGAAATACAACTCACCAAGTAATGACATTTAGAATTCATTTTGCATCTCTTTAGCAAATTTTTGACTCATCCTATCATCATTAATTCCAAAAATAATGTCATCAATATAAAGTTCAATTATCAACAAATTATTTTGATTTACCTTTGTGTAGATATTGTTGTCTACATTGCCTTTCATGGACCCCTGTTATTGTAGATACCTGTCCAATCTTTAATATCATGCTCTAGGGGCTTGTTTGAGTCCATATAGTACCTTCTTCAATATGCAAACATAATCTTCCTTTTCTGACAGTATAAATCCTTCGGGTTGTTCGATGTAGAATTCTTCTTCGAGTTCTCCGTTTAGGAAGGCTGATTTTACATCCATCTGATATACTTTGATTTTCTTCGAACATGCATAAGCCAAGATTAATCTGACTGCTTCCATTCTAGCAACTGGGGAAATTTTTTCTTCAAAATCTATTCCTTCAACCTGAGCATATCCCTTGCACACTAACCTTGCTTTATTCTTGGTTACCTGTCCATCCTTGTTCATCTTGTTTCTGAATACCCATTTTGTTCCAATCACATTTTTATCTTTAGGCCTTGGAACAAGTTCCCTTGTTTCATTATTCTTTATCTGATTCAGTTCTTCTTTCATAGCTTTGATCTAGTGTTCATCAGTGCTAGCTTCTTCAAAACTGTTGGGTTCAACTATGGACAACAGTGCTAGATTTATTTGTTCTGGTGAGTGTAATTTTCTTCGAGTTTCAAATTCTGCATATTTATTCCCAATTATATGTTTTGATGGATGATTTTTATGCACTCGTCGGCTAGGTGTTTTGGGATAGATATGAATCTTTTTTTGGTCATCTTCCTTTTTCTCTGCATCTGGCTTCTCTTCTTCTTCTTCTGATTCTGCTTCTTCTACTTCTTCTTTCATATCCTCTTCTCCTTCCTACACTAATGAGTCTATTATTTATTCTTTGAGATTTTGTACACTTGCCTCGTCAATCTGTACATTGATGATTTCCACTATTCTATTAAGTCTCAGATTGAAACATGTGTATGCATTTTTCAACTCAGGAGTCAAATTTTCCAATCATGTTGTCTTCTCTTTTGATGTGGCACTTGCTTCCAAACACTCTAAAATGATTCACGTTTGTTGATGTTCCTTTCCATAGCTCGTACAGAGTCTTATCACTGTTACTTCTGAGAATCCCTATGTTCAAGATATGAACTGTTGTATGTACTTTTAGTTCCCAAAATATGTCACCCAACTTGGAATATCTCAACATGGTCATGGTCATCTCATGTACTGCCGTGTTCTTTCTTTCAGCAACTATGTTTTGCTGAGGTGTCCTGGCTGCTGAGAATTGTATTTTTATCCCATGTTCACCACAAAAATCCATGAATTCTTTCGATGTAAACTCTCCACCGTTTTATGATCTCAAACATTTGATTTTCAAGTCTGTCTTTGTTTCAACCATCTCTTTCTATATCTTGAAGTGCTCAAATGCCTCTGACTTCTTCTTAAGAAAGAAAATTGTAGTCATTCTTGTGTAATCATCAATCAATAGCATGAAGTATTGCTCACCATTTAATCCCTCTGTCCTTATTGGTCCACATAGATCGATATGTACAATCTCCAATGGATTTTTTGTTGATTAATCCTTTGATTTGAACTTGGTCCTGGTATGTTTTCCTTGTAGACAATGCTTACATAGAGTATTCGCTAGCTTTGAGATTTCAGGCATTTCTCTTATTGCTTCCTTTCTGTTGATTTTGACAAGATTGTCAAAGTGCATATGGCCCATTCTTTTGTGCCAGAGCCAACTTTCATTTTCCTTTCCTAAACAATAACTTTTCTTTCCAATTTCATTCAAAATATATATGTTATTCGAAGTCCTTATAGTTGTTGCCACTAACCTGCTTGATCCATCTTTCATTATTTTGCATTTATATGAGTTGAAATGAAGTGTGTGTACCTGATGACACATTTGACTTACACTCATCAGATTGTGCTTCATATATTCAACCAGTAGAACATTTTCTTCCATTCCATCTTTGCTTCCAATCTTAACTGTGCCTCTACCTATAATTTTAGTTGAATGAATATTTCCAAATGAAACTAATCCATCTTTTTCTTTCTTCAGAGTTAGAAACATGTTCTTGTCACTTGTCATATGATTTGAATAACCATTTTCAACATACCAATCAATTTTCCTATGTTGGGCTAGTAGAGAAAGGGAGCATTGATTCTACTTTGGTTTCCATATCCCTTGTGGTTCTAATGTCTGACTTCTAATGTTCTRCTTTGATTCCCTSGGTGGAATAGTCAATATACAATTCTTTGCTATGTGACCAAAATTGTTTCATTTGTAGCATTCTACTTCATCACTCAATGAACCTAAAAAAAATTGGTTCATGTTGTATGCTTCATAAGTTCTTCTAGKATAACCTGCATTGTTGCTTATGTTCTTGGCATAGGCTCTGCAGTTTACAACTTTATGTACAAAATTAGCACAATTAAAACAATGGCCATAAAAGAATCGTTGATACCTGGGAATAGATGATCTTCTTTGTGATGCACTCCTTCTAAAATTGTCTTCTTGAGTCTTCTTTATTTCTGGAATGTTCTTCTTTGGGGGCTTACATTCTTACTTCTTGACTGAATCTCTAACCATCTATGCATAGCTTATTCGTTATGCTTCATGTTCTATTGTCTTGGAGCTTTACCCTTTCTCATTTTGTACTTGATTGTATCCTAGTCCTGACTTGTCATCTAATGGAATTTGACTTTTGATGATTTGATCCAAGATTTTGGTGCTCTTATGTTGCATATCATTCTTCTGAATATATTTCCTTAAAGAGACTAATTCTACTTCCAAGCTTCCAATCATTTTCTCCTTTTCTTCTAACTGACTTCTAAGAATTTCCTCAATTATTTTGTCTTCTTCTATTTGAATTTTTAGACTCGTGATCATCTTCTCTAGTTCTTCAGAGTTTGAATTCCAAGATCCCTCTTTCATTTCTAACTCTGCCTTGAGTGACTTGTTTGTCTTTCTTTCCTTCCTGAGTTATTCTAATGCACTTATTAGCTCTTCTTTGAGATTGACTTCACCTTCTTCTTTGGAATCATCTTCTACTTCCATGAAGAGTACTCCTTCTAAATCATTGTCACTATCATTATCCTTCTCGTTTGATGAGGAACTATCCTCCTTTGAATAGAAAATTTTCTTGAAGAATTTGTTTCTTCTCTTGTTTCCCTTTTGATATTTCTTTTCCCTTTTAGAAGATTCTTCTTCATCATTGTTTTTATTCTTGTGAGGACATTTAGAAGTAAAATCACCAATACCACCACAATAAAAAAAATTCAATGGAAGCATACCTTTATACTTGTTGGTTCCTTTCTTTAATTTCTTTAAGAAGTTAGCCATCTCTTCATCTTCGTCTGAATCATCACTACAGCTGCAACTTGGTTTTGAATTTTTCATGTGCTTCTTATTTGTCTTCTTGGATGCCTTGAAATTTGCTTCCTTTGTGACTGGATTCTCTTGTTTTGTTCTCATTTCATAGGTTGTANATTGAGATATACATGTTCCTAATTTCTTCAGAATACTCACCCTAACACACACAGGAAGAGATGCCTTCAATCATGTAGATGACCTGAGTTTTAGATCCCTGATATTCACAAATTTTCCTCACAGGTCTGCAACTGTGTGTATTGTCTGCCTATGGGTATCCGTGCTTTTACTCACTGTAGGTCACAGATGTCCACGCTTTTCCTCCTGAAACCCACATATATACTCAAGGAATTCATGTATAAAACCCCTTCTCCATACTATTGGCTCCTACAAACTCCTTACTTCACTGGAATTCTTTTTCTTTGACTCGCTGCCTCAAATCTCCAACATGTATTCTCATAATTGAATACACATAAGTGATTTGCAATTGACTCTTATCTGTGTCTTAAAGGGAATTTTCTTAATGACATGCAACTTCCATGCAAATCATGATGGCATGCAACTCACATGCAACCTATTATCTTATGTTTACTGCCACTTTACTTCAACATGCAACTTTGTTCAAGGGTTGACATCAATGACAACCAATCTTCCAATATCTAAACTTTCGACAATTAATCTTTTTTTATAATTAATTAATGACATGCAATAATTAATTATCCCTGCAATAATTAATTAGCATTTTTTGATAATTAATTAATCCTTGCAATAATTAATCTTTCAACAATCCTGAGGAGTTGGAGGAGCTTAAACATTTAACATTTTAGGAATCCACAGGAACAAAAGAAGTCAAGGATAGCATATCAAGTGATACCACCAGCTCATACACTCATCCTCTGAAGTTGTGGAAAATGAATATCAGGAGTGATTAAAATCCTAAGATGGCATCTATAGGAGACTATTGGGATGAGAAAACCATGACAGAGATACAGGGTCTGTTGCAGGAGTATGAGGATTTATTTCCTAAGATATTTTCAAAACTAAAAGAGATTAAGGGAGATTTAGGAGAAATGAAGATTGACTTAAAACTTGAGGCTAAGCTAGTCAAACACAGAATGTATCGCCTGAATCTGTGAGTTAAGGATAAGTTTAAGAAAGAGATCGACATAGTGTTAGCAGTTAGGTTTATTTTCCATGTGGATGAGGCCGAGTGGATTAGTCCCATTGTGATACAGAGTAATAATGGTACTGGTGATATCAGAGTCTTCATTAACTATAGAATATTAAACTCAGCTTGTGTACATGATCCTTTTCTGACTCCCTTAAGTGATGAAGTACTAGATCAAGTGGATGGAAAGTAAGTGTACTCCTTTATGGATGGATTTTCAAGTTATCATCGGGTAAGAATCATGGAATAAGACAAAAGAAATACTACATTTACAACTGAGTGGGTTTTTTTTGCTTATATTGTTATGCCCTTTGGGATGAAGAATGCTCAAGATGTCTTCTCTTGAATAGTTATTATTGTTTTCCGCAACTTTATTCACAAATTCCTTGAAGTATATGTGGACGATTGGACCATGTACAGTCTATTGAAGGAGCACATAGGTTTACTACGGTTGATGTTCAATCATTGCAGGTGGGTATAGATCTCTCTAAGCCTGAAGAAGTGTATCTTTTGTGTACCTTTTGGAAATATGCTAGGACATATAGTATGAAGAGAAGGAGTTTTGGTTGATCCTGCAAAGATTACTATGATACTGAATATGCCTCCTCTTATGACTACCAAACAGTTGTTGTCAACGTTGGGTCACACTAGATATTATCGTAGATTTATCAGAAATTACGCAAGCATAACTGCCCCATTGGAGAAGTTGTTGAATAAATATGAAGCCTTCAGTTGGAAGCCAGAGTGTGATCAAGCCTTTGACACCCTCAAAGAAAATTTGAGTGTTTCCCCTATTTTGATATTTATGAATTGGAAGGTTGAATTCCATGTACACATCGATGCTTCTAGCATTGAATTGGGTGTAATTCTTGTGCAACCTGCTGAATGAAATCCTGATCATCCAATCTATTTTGCCAATCGGAATCTTTCTCAGGCCGAGTGAAACTACTCTACCACTGAAAGGGAAGGTTTGGCAATGGTTTATGGTTAACAAAAATTTAGACACTATTTATTAGGACGTCATTTTAAAATCCTTACTAATAATTCAACTCTGAAATATATAGTCAATAAGCATGTGTTAGAAGGCAGAATTTGTAGATGTTTGTTGTTTCAAGAGTTTTCCTTTCAAGTCGTTATCAAGCTAGGAAAATTAAATGTTGGCCTCGATCATCCATCTTGATTAGAAATAGGAGAGAGTAGCAGATTCATAGATGTTATCAGCTCCCAGATGCAAATCTTTTTAAAATTGAGGCTATCCCTGATTGCCTTTCTAACATTGCATTATTTCTCACTACTGGTGTAACTATTCCTTATGGGTATTCTGCAACTTAGAAGAGGCACCTGGTGGTCCATGTTTTAGACTATCAGCTAATCGCATGCCATTTGTATAATTTGGGATTGGACAACATCCTTCAGTGATGCATACTTGATCATGAGTGGCCAAAGATCTTGTGGGAATGCCACAGTGGAGTTGTGGGAGGACATGTTGGAGGGAAAGTGACCACACAAAAGATATTAGAGGCAGCATTATGGTGGCCAACTGTCTTCTAAGATGCCAAGGATTATTCCATGGCATGTGATGTTTTTCATAGGTGTTGTAACTTGAGATGGGTTTTGGTTGTTTAGAAACCATGCCAAGACATATTTGAACCTACTTCAGGCCACAAGTTGGCCCTTGGATCAGAGAGGGTTGTCTCATATGATTGAAGAACATTGGTTGCCTACTATCACTAAGTAGTAGTTCTAATATTAAGCACAGATGCCATATTTTAATGATAAATAGGATAAATAGGGTCGACAGGGTTGAGGAATTAAATAGCAGCATACTAGAATAAGGGTTGTAAATCTCTCAGATCATAAGCCTAATCCATTGGTCATGGAGTCTCATCTAAAAAAGCACTAGAGATGATAATGTAAAGGTGGAAGAAATGAGAAGGACAAGAAATATTAGACATAATAGAGGGCAAAAGCAATCTCTATCATTCCAAGATGAAGAAAGTAATTTTACTGGGCATAATTAAATGAATCCAACAAAAATGAGATGCATGAGCTAAGTACCAGACAGTGATTTTAGCAGCAAACATACGAAATTATCTAAATTAATTAACAACAGTGGTGGTCATACCAAATTACCATTTGCAATTTCATTCAAATAATGAGAAAGAAACAGAGATGTAGCATAAGAAAGTTTAAAATAGGAAATAGAAAGAAAACATGGCTCTGTTGAGTTGTGAATCCATGAATTAATCCTTCATATCAGAGAAAAACCATAATTGCCTTATAGGCTTCAATGCAAAGGACACAATCCTTGCTCCCAAAATTATTTCCTAACCTACCCCTTTTATCAAGTCCTTTGTTGTTTCCTTTATAGTCTTTGAATGTTGAATGAATCCCTTGATTCATGAGATTGGTTTATCAATTGTTGTCTCAAAATCTATTTTCAACTGATTTGTTTTACTAAAAATAATATTGAAGTTGAGAAATTAAAAAAACTCCACACTTGGGGTCATGTGTTGTCCTTCTCTTACAAAAAGATAGAAATGTAATATATTCACGAAAAACAATAAATAAAAAATGAAGAATCTTGATAAAAAAAAATATCCACCAACAAATTCCTTTTTTAAGAATTTATGTGTGTTGATTTCATATAATTGAAAAATAATTATTATAAAACAGAATTTAAGTATTTGTCAAATGTTTGATTTCATTTTTTAGAAGTTTGGCGAGATCCTTGTAACTAATCTTCCACTTACATGTACAATCAAATAAAAACAATAATTAATAAGAAAACAAATTAATATGACAATAATTATGAAAAATAAAAAGCAACACAAATAAATCATAAATCTTCCCTTTATTCACGTACACCAATTTTTTCATGAAATGCGCATTAGTTTCCTTTGCAAAGAGTCATGGTTGTATATGCAGCAATTTGGTGGCTTTTATACAGCAATTTAGTGGTTTTTTTTTTTTTTTTCTCTAATGAGAAATTAATTTACGGGAAACTCACACTGATATTTTCCTACATAGTAGATGATATGAGAATGATAAAACCGCGATCCTTAAAATTTAAATTAGAATCGAACTCGTAACCTCTCTCCAAAACACGAAAGAATGTACGCACATCTTACCAACTAAACTAACCCATGAGGCTAATTTCATGACTCTTGATAGCAAAAACGTGGCTCATTTTGACTGCAAATTTGTGGCCCTTAGAACAACAAACTCGTAAGGCATATAAAAGCAAATTCGTGGGGATTATAACAGCAAATTCATGTTCATTTATTGCTGCTTTTTGATAACCTAAGCCTTAAATAATTCCATGCCTTCAATTTACTGCATTTTGGTGGCATAATAAGCTGCGATTTGATCCCCATTATCCTCAGAACGATGCCCTTATATACCTGGTTTTAACATTGTTGAATATGACAAAAAAATCTCAATGACAGAGATGATATAAGATCTCTTTGTTCCTGAGCTGGGAAGAAAATCCCTCGGCTTGGGAATGCATTATATATTCATCGTGCAATATCTTTGATAGGATGAAACTCTTCCTCCACGTGAAATTTCGTTGGACGAAACCTTCCAACGCCTAGTTGTAAATTTCTCCATTCAGAAAAAGGAAATTTTGAAGATTTTAAAATTTATTTAATGTTACAACAAGAGGGTCGGTAAGTCGTCACCAAGAGGTAAGTTTCCCTTTCCCTTACATCATGTTTGGGCTCTTCAACCTTTGAGAAATGGGTAGTTGACTTCATAGGATCATTCAATCCACCACCCAAGCACTCAAAAGCAAGGTATATCATCATTGCTACCGATTATCTCACCTACCTAATGAGCTCAAGCAGAACCAGTCTGAGATTGCTCTATAGATACATCAGTCAGGTTTTTTTTTTAGAACATCATCACTCGGTTTGGATGCCAATGGAGTTTGACCAATGATCATGGTGCACATTTCATCAGTGAGACTGTAGCCACTCTCACCCACGATTTCCTAATTCAATATCACAAAAGTAACTTGTATCATCCACAACTAAACAATACAGTTGAAGCCTTTAACAAAATTCTAGAGAGGGGGTTAACCAAGGTTTGTTGCACAAATAGGGACGACTGGGATGAAAGGGTTCTGGCAGTATTATGGGCTTACAGGACTACTACAAAGAAAATACATAAGTATACTATGTTCCAACTGGTGTATCACAGAGAAGCATTCATCCTCGCTGAGTTTATCACTCCGAGTTGATACATTGCTAAAGTAACTCATATGACAAATGAAAAATCAGTTGTGGAATGGGTCACAAAGTTATTGGAATTGGATGAAGCTCGATTTCTGGCATATTTTCATTAGACTATGGAAAAGGCTAGGCAGAAGGCTCGGCATGAAGGGCATATTAAGACTAAGTATTTTGCACAAGGTGATCAAGTTTTGTTGTACAGAAATAAGTATCAAAAGCATCCAGGGAAAGTGAAAATGCATTGGCTTGGACCCTTCATAGTTGTGGAAATTTGGGAATCTAGAGCTNCATGCCTTCAATTTACTGCATTTTGGTGGCATAATAAGCTGCGATTTGATCCCCATTATCCTCAGAACGATGCCCTTATATACCTGGTTTTAACATTGTTGAATATGACAAAAAAATCTCAATGACAGAGATGATATAAGATCTCTTTGTTCCTGAGCTGGGAAGAAAATCCCTCGGCTTGGGAATGCATTATATATTCATCGTGCAATATCTTTGATAGGATGAAACTCTTCCTCCACGTGAAATTTCGTTGGACGAAACCTTCCAACGCCTAGTTGTAAATTTCTCCATTCAGAAAAAGGAAATTTTGAAGATTTTAAAATTTATTTAATGTTACAACAAGAGGGTCGGTAAGTCGTCACCAAGAGGTAAGTTTCCCTTTCCCTTACATCATGTTTGGGCTCTTCAACCTTTGAGAAATGGGTAGTTGACTTCATAGGATCATTCAATCCACCACCCAAGCACTCAAAAGCAAGGTATATCATCATTGCTACCGATTATCTCACCTACCTAATGAGCTCAAGCAGAACCAGTCTGAGATTGCTCTATAGATACATCAGTCAGGTTTTTTTTTTAGAACATCATCACTCGGTTTGGATGCCAATGGAGTTTGACCAATGATCATGGTGCACATTTCATCAGTGAGACTGTAGCCACTCTCACCCACGATTTCCTAATTCAATATCACAAAAGTAACTTGTATCATCCACAACTAAACAATACAGTTGAAGCCTTTAACAAAATTCTAGAGAGGGGGTTAACCAAGGTTTGTTGCACAAATAGGGACGACTGGGATGAAAGGGTTCTGGCAGTATTATGGGCTTACAGGACTACTACAAAGAAAATACATAAGTATACTATGTTCCAACTGGTGTATCACAGAGAAGCATTCATCCTCGCTGAGTTTATCACTCCGAGTTGATACATTGCTAAAGTAACTCATATGACAAATGAAAAATCAGTTGTGGAATGGGTCACAAAGTTATTGGAATTGGATGAAGCTCGATTTCTGGCATATTTTCATTAGACTATGGAAAAGGCTAGGCAGAAGGCTCGGCATGAAGGGCATATTAAGACTAAGTATTTTGCACAAGGTGATCAAGTTTTGTTGTACAGAAATAAGTATCAAAAGCATCCAGGGAAAGTGAAAATGCATTGGCTTGGACCCTTCATAGTTGTGGAAATTTGGGAATCTAGAGCTGTCAAACTGGCAAAACTAAATGGTATTCTTCGTCTAGGATGGGTGAATGGTGCACACCTGAATCCCTACATTTATGCTCAATAAGAAGAAGTTTTGCAGCTCTCCTATCACATGGAGTGAATAAAGTACGTGGGTTTTTCAATTGTTTTGTTGTTTCTCCTTTTCGTCAATAAAATGGTGACGTGTCCAACTATCACTTGTCCTAGAATCTAGTTTTATTGTCATTTTATCCAGTCTAGATCACACCTTTGTGGTCGGGGAGGTCTATGTCAAATATTTTGGTATTTAGTAGTTTCCAAATTCGAAATGCATTCCATGTCACTGTCACTTTGCTCATTAAATGTCGTTGATACCTTTTTAGTCGTTGTCTCTTCATTACCAGTCTGAGTCATTTAAGTCCCAATGACTGCAGTACCTTTCTGGTTCATTGTTGGTGTGGTAATTAATTTTTTGTTCGCTCTGATGTCCCACTACTGTGTTGTCGATTGTGCCCTCTATTGTCCAAATACACGAATAGATATTTCCATGATTCATAGCCAGGCCCAATGTTAATGTCGCATTAAGATACATGATTTATGTCTTTATGACATGTACATGTGCATCACGCATCACCTTCTCCATTATTCTCCATAAACTTGTGGTCACCTCCTACTCCAATCATTTCCTTCTAGTTTGTTGTTTGAATTTTTCATCCTAGAGACCCTTGAGCATTCTATGAGCTCGCGCCAACGCTTTTGTCCACCAATTTTTTTGTTTACCAGAACACATATGCCAGTATGGTTTGCACTTCTGGCCAGGGATCCCTTCCAATGGTCTTTGCTCTCGCGGAATTCATTGATCCACTGGTTGAAGTTGTGGGTGATCTCCACAGAAAAGTCAAGAAAACTCGGTTGCTCAACATTGACCTCACAGATGCCTCACAGTATCCTTAGATGGTTATTCACACATTCATGGATTGCACGGCTCTGTCGATCGAAAACTTCCAGTGGCATTGGAAATTGTGTGGAAATTGTCCTACCTACCCCTCTGGGACTCTACTCTAATGAACTTGCGCAACCTGCCAGTGTTTGGAACCATAGGAGAAGTCATACGGTGCACAAAATTCCTCATTAATCGAGTGCACAATGGTACCCTATATTTGGATAAGGCCTATCCCATCCATGTGGACGACATTCACAAGATGACTAGTTTATCCATGGAGGGGAAAAATGTAATGCAAAGCTTTCAGGGTTCAAGGAAGCATGGCCACAAGAAGGGAGATCTCAGTGTCTAAGACAAGTATGGAACCAAGCGAGGAGGTTGTGGAGCTCACATCGATTCAATCAATAATGAGAAGGTATGGTGTGTCTGTTGTTTAATTTCTGGAAAGTTCATGAAGAACTACTCCTAGGAAAAATGCATGCTTGATGTTATATCAGTGGTTGATTTCTGCAAGGTAGGAACACCACTTAATTGGTGTAAGTTCTTGCTCACGAAAATGTTGCAAGTATGCACTTATGTGCATGAGAGGGCCACTTACTTCATTTACGGTTATTTGTTGGTGGCCTTTGGGATGTGGAAATGGAAGGCACCAGCAAGGTGTGCACTGCCATCTAACCTTGACGCCTATATTGCCAAGATCTTTGACCTCTGACATATCTGCACTACTATTGCTCATGCAATAGAACACAACACTGCATTTTGCAGTGGCACAATGACCTCATCACAGCTACACAGAGACCAAGGATTCCACAAACACTACTAAATCGACATACTCGCTACATCTTGTTCAGCAAGAACTAAGATAGTACAATTGTGCAGCCTCTAGGTACTACTCCGACACTATTTCACATGACCCCCTTGTTGTTTTATCTAGACGACGCCATTTTGGACAAGGAATTCACTACATGGACAGGAGTCACAAGAGAAAAGAGGAAATTAGATGTCTCATATACGATGCATGTCATCATGAAAAGATGAGTTTCCCTTACATCATGTTCGGGCTCTTCAATCCTTTAATAAATGGGCAGTTGACTTCATAAAACCAATTGATCCACCAGCCAAGCACTCAAAAGCAAGGTATATCATCACTTCTATTGACTATCTCACCCGTTGGGATGAAGCAGAACCGATCTAAGATTTCTCTATAGATACATCGGCTAGGTTTATTTTTGAGAACATCATCACTCAATTTGGATGCCCTCGAAGTTTGACCAGTGATCAGGGTGCACATTTCATTAGCAAGACTGTATCCACTCTCACCCACGAGTTTCTAATTCAGCATCACAAAAGTAACATGTATCATCTACAAGTAAACAATAAAGTTGAAGCCTTTAAAAAGATTCTAGATAGAGGGTTAACCAAGGTATGTTGCACAAATAGGGATGACTAGGATGAAAGGGTTCCAATAGTATTATGGGCTTATAACAGTCGTACTCAGTTCCAACTTGTGTATGGCAAAGAAGCAGTCGTGCTCTCTGAGTTTATCACTCTGATCTTATACATTGCTCAAGTAACTCATATGACAAGTGATGAATCAATTGTGGAATGGATCACAGAGTTATTTGAATTGGATGAAACTCTATTTCTGGCATATTTTCATTAGACTATCGAAATGGCTAGGCATAAGGCTTGGCATAATGGACATATTAAGACTAGTTCTTTTGTGCAAGGTAATCAATTTTCATTGTACGAAAATAAGTATCAAAAGAATCAAGGGAAAGTGCAAATGCATTGGCTTGGACCCTTCATAGTTACGGAAATTCAAGAATCTAGAGCTATCAAACTGGCACAACTAAATGGTATTCTTCGTTCAGGATGGGTGAATGGTGGACACATGAATCCCTACATTCATGCTCAATAAGAAGATGTTTTGCAACACTCCTATCATAGGGAGTGAATAAACTAGGTAGGTTTTTCAATTGTTTTGTTGTTTCTCCTTTTTGTCAATAAAATGGTGACGTGTCCAACTGCCACTTGTCCTAGAATCTGGTTTTTATTGTCATTTTGTCCAGTCTAGATCACACCTTTGTGGTCGGGGAGGTTTGTGTCAAATATTTTGGTATTTAGTAGTTTCCAATTTTGAAATCCATGCCATGTCACTGTCACTTTTTTCATTAAATGTCGTTGGTACCTTTTTAGTCGTTGTCATGTCATTACCAGTCTAAGTCATTTAAGTCTCAATGATTGCCGGTACCTTTCCAGTGAATTGTTGGTTTGGTAATTAATTTTTTGTTCTCTCTAATGTCCCACTACCATGTTGTCGATTGTGCCCTTTATTGTCCAAATTCCCAAATAGATATTTCCATGATTCATAGCCAGGCCCATTGTTAATGTTGCATTAAGATACATAGTTTATGTCTTTATGACATGTCCATGTGCATCCTGCATCATCTTCTCCATTACTCTCTATAAACTTGTGGTCGCCTCCTACTCCAATCATTGTCTTCTAGTCTGTTTTTTGAATTTTTCATTCTAGAGCCCCTCGAGCATTATGTGAGCTCGCACCAACGCCTTTGTCCACCAATTTTTTTTTTTACTATCACAGGTCTTCCGATATGGTTCACACTTATGTCCAGGGATCCCTTCCAATGGTCAATGTTCCAGCAGAATTCATTGATCCACAGGTCGAAGTTGTGTGCGATCTCCACAGAAAAGTTGAGAAAACTCAGTTTCTCAACATCGACCTCACAGATGCCTCACAGTATAGTCAGACAACTATTCGCACATTCATGGATTGCACAGCTCTGTCAATCAAAAACTTCCAGTGGCAGTGGAAACCATGTGGAAATTGTCCTACCTACCTGTTTCAGACTCTACTCTAATGAACTTGTGCGACCTGCCAGTGTTTGGAACCATAGTAGAAGTCGCACAGTGCACAAAATTCCTCATTAGCCGAGTGCACAATGGTACCCTATGGTTGGATAAGGCATATCCCATCCAAGTGGAAAACATTCACAAGTTGGTTGGTTTATCCATGGAGGGGCCAGATGTAATGCAAATCTTACAGGGTTCAAGGAAGCATGGCAACAAGAAGGGAAAGCTCATCCTCTATGACAATAATGGAACCAAGCGAGGAGGTTGTGGAGCTCACATTGATCCAATCAATGATGAGAAGGTATGGTGTGTCTAATGTTTAATTTTTGGAAAGGTCATGAAGAACTATCCCAGGGAAAATGCACACTTGATGTTATATCAATGGTTGAGTTCTGCAAGACAGGAGCTTCACTCAATTGGTGTAAGTTCCTGCTCACATAAATGTTGCAAGCATGCACTAATGTGCATGAGAGGGGCACTTACTTCATTTACGATTATTTGTTGGTGTCCTTTGCAATGTGGAAATGGAAGGCACCAGCGAGGTGCACACTGTCATCTAACCTCGACGCCCAAATTGCCAATCTCTTTGACCCCTGACATGTTTTCACTAATAGCACTCATGCAACAAAACATAAAACTGGATTTTGCAGTGGCACAATGACCTCATCACAGCTACACAGAGACTGAGGATTCCACAAACACTACTAAATTGGCATACTCGCAACATGTTTTTCAGTCGGAACTAAGATAGTACATTTGGGCGGCCTCTAGGTACTACTTCGGCACTATTTCACATGACCCCCTTGTTGTTTTATCTAGACGATGCCATTTTGGACATGGAATTCACTACATGGACAAGAGTCACAATAGAAAAGAGGAAATTAGATGTCTCATATATGATGCTTGTCATCTCCAAACGACTAGCTCATGCACAGACAAATGGTGTAGTCCCAAGCATGAACCCATCAAAGAGAGAGAGTGGAGACCCTTAGGCTCTGTGGAAGAAGAATATGAAGGACAAGAGGAGACATTACCCAGTTCAGTTCTGCTCCCATTCCCATCAATCCAAAATTATGCCACAACCTTTGGTAAGCAGTTACGCGAAGCCATTATTGTTGTTTTTCTCATTAAAAAACCATCAACCGACTCTCCATCCACATCCAACCCTCACACCATTATCACATATTCCATTCATACTTTTTCCCTTTCACCTCAACTCGCACCACCTACCCCATCCCACCCGTTGTACCCATTATCACTATTATGGATGATCCCCTCATCACAACCGAGACCACTCATATCCATGAGGATCTCACCTATCAACTGCCTAGTTTGATTGTAATATCCCCATCCACCACCCCATCTTTCCTTTCCCAATCCCATCTTGACACCACTAAGATAGAGTCTAGCAACCCCTTCGCTACAACCATAGGCACCATCATCCCCATTTTGTCCCCCTTCCCCCAAATTCCACACGTTCATGTACCACTTCACACCCAACCCAAAACTCTACTCTCTCCAGGGGTTAAGAAATTCATCGAAGTGTCGGAACAACTAAGTAATTATCCTCAAAATGAATTTATGGATACTCAGGAGGGCACTCATTTTGATCACAATGTGAGCTCAATGAAAGACAGATTGCGCCAATGCTATAGGATCCACAACAATGTCGCACAATACTAGAATTGTGCCTTGAGAACACAGACGTGGTTGGGATGCTTCCACAAGAGATCCAAGATGGGCTTGCACGCATATTCCACACTACTTCTCCTAGTCTCGACGGCAATGGAACCCCTAGTGTGTCTGAACGATCTATCGCCAGTGGCCAACCACCTACCTTAAGGTTTCCCATAGATCAATATCTCACTAGTGTAGAGATCGTAGCCTAGTCCACACCACATATCTTGCATATTATCCATGCCTCCATTGATCAACTTGAGCAGTGGATCACTTCGGTTGAGCAAAAAAATGAAGATCTCATCCAACATACGCAACATTTGCACCAGGACTTAGTTACAGCATCAGCATCCAAGGAAAGTGAAGTATGCCAGCTGGAAGATGAAGAAGCAGTTGAAAACAATTAGAAGAATGGAGAGCTAACTAAAAGTGTAACAACAATGGAAATATCCAAAAGTGCCATGTGCCAACCATACAAGCAGTGAAAAAGGCCAAGAGCATCAAGCACCAGTAGGGAAAAGCCGGAAAAGTAGTGGAATAAATAATCCAAGAAGTAGCCAATGGAAAAGTATAAATATGGAGCTATGTAACGGAAAAAAAGTTGGGATTTTTACTATTTTTATTGCTACTATAATTGCCTTTGTTGATAGTCATGTTGCCTTCACATCACAATCTTGAATCTGTAATGAGTTATGGGAAGTCATATCTTGTTGCGAAAGATATTGTATTGGAGACCTATGATGTATAATGATTTTGGAATGTTGGAGCTACCAATATAAATATGTGTTTGGGCCCTAAAATTTATTGTTGTAATGATCTGATATGATGTATATAAGTCTATGGTTCTATCATGCAATTTTTACTTTCTTGTATGGTTAAGTACTTGATCATTTTTTATGGATATCTTTGGGATCTGCTACATGTCTCTAATTAATGTTAAGTTAAATCTGGTGTCGTGTTCTCTTTAACTCACTCCATCATCCAAGTCTCGGCTATGCCTCGGGTGAGACTTCTTTCCCTTGCGGAAGGATGAATATGTCGGTGTGTCTAGACTACAGTGGTGTCTTTTGTTGGCAACCTTAGACAACCCTGGTCTAAATATTGTGCCAACATGCATCATGGGAATAAATGGAACTATGAAATGAACAAACTGATTCTCCAAAGGTACCAATTTCATGAGGGATGAGGGTGATTGGTATTTTCTTTAACAACTCAGGAAAAAACATAAAGAGGAGATGCTACTATGGCCCAACGTATTCAATCCAAACCTATTTAAGGTACAAATCTTCATCATGTGAAGAAATGAGTCGGATTTGAACATGGAAGAAATTGTTTAATTATCGGGCATTGATGTATAATGTTAAAAAATGTGAGACAACCCACTAATAATGATAATGGGTGTCAAGGTACCTAGTACATTGTAGCAAGTGTGAATAGATAAGATATCATCGAAAAATTGTAGAATCTATCTATCATGGGACATTGATTTATTCCCATTATTGATAGGGAGGGAACCTTCCACTAATTACTGCAAGCCCCGAGGTACTATAAAATCTCTAGATCCCAGTCCCAAAGTAAATGAGTCGGTGTCCATGGGAATAAATCCACTGGAAGCAAGGAATTGAAGCATACCCCATCATCCAACATGAGCGAACATAAGGAAGAAGGTCTTGGACAAAGGCTAAAAGAACACACCATCAAGTATGCCACTTGCATGCATCAAATGAAAATAGCGCACAAAAGAGACCCTCTAAGAAAAAACCGATAATGAAAGTTGTTGACAGAGGTGAGGAATTCCGCCAATGAAGAAAATGGAAACCAAGTTATAGCATGAATCCCAATATGTGAATAGAGGTATTTTTATCAAACACATGGGAAACCACTTAGTCAGTGACCAATGATGAAATGTGTTGAGCACAACATAACCTACCAATGATGAAAATAGGCCTAAGGTGATACCGACTCTAGGTCAATCCCTAAGAGCAATGTGTCATAGTCAGTAAGAGATGACCTTTTGGGGAGAATTCAATGAGGACCTTCCACATAGGTGTCAGGCACAAGTAAATAACACTAATATTGATGTTATTGAGAACAACTTGACAACCAAGAAGGCCAACATTGATGGTCAATAATTTTGAGGAATCTCCAACATAGCCTAAACACAACCCTTGAACATAACCATGACACAATGGTGACATGGGAACATTTTATGCAAGAATAAAAAATGATATATTTTTTTGACACGTGAGGCATCGATAGAATCTCCATAGTGATTGTAACAGTAACCAATCGGAGTAAAAAGCTCAAAAATCAAGGTTCATCTCCTAAGGCAATATTAAGACCCATCTTATCAAGCAAAATACTTAAAACTTGGTTCTTTGTTCAAGGGTGACATAACTAAGATTGTTGCCACAAAAAGAAAAGATCTAACTTATTTCCCCCCTCTCTATTTTTTAAAAATATTTGATTTGTTTATTTTTCATGTTATTAAAGCCTAAAAAATAATATAAGAATGCCATAATACAATGGAGGAAATGAGTGTTGTGGGACAATAAAACTAATTCTGAGCACATGAAACATACCTATAATGTAGAATGTAGGAAGGATGTGTAGGATATGGACACTCATAAACATGTTTCCTCCAGGGACAAAGGGTTCTAATATGCATAAGCAATAGATGCAAAGGTGAGTTGCTAAAGAGAATGCATAAGAAGTAAGTAGAGAATGGTGAATTGTAGTGGGCACTAGGCTCAAAATTTAAAGCAATGGTATGCAATGCAACAGTGCAAGTTGAAACAAAAAAAAATTGTGGGAGCCGCATGGAAAATGACCAGAAAAAAAAGAATAAGAAGAAGCCGCGTAGCTTCAACACAAATTCATGGCATGGCTAAGAGGGATCCCGAGCCTATGAAAAAATTAAGCATGGGTTATAGAATGGAAAGAAAGGTGCTAACTAGGGAACACTTGATGAGTAGGCTCTACCACACAAGTTGTGAAACTTATAAATGGAAAAGAAGGCTTAATGTTACAACTCAGTGGGGTCGATCCTAAGGAAAAAAAATGAAGTGGGAAACTAATAATGCACAATTCACGGTGGAAAACCTAATCTATATGCAAATTTGATTATGCTACATGTCAGTGAAAATCATGAAGAAAATTTCTCCAAATTCTTGTATACATGATCAACCTCCAATAGCAACTCATCCTTTGTAATAAAAAACTTTGAAAACAAAAATCATAAAAATACAATCTGGTACAAAGAACCATGCAGTCTTGTGGCTTAAACATATTATTTCTTCAAGTGGAGCCCCTTGTGAGGCTCATGCCAAGGATCTCTTTGGTATTCAACCTCCAAATTCTCAAGTTGGGGGAGGAAGAATGATCGATGATGCATATCTTCCCATTTTCTATCAATTATAGTCATGGACTCAAGGATAGCCTCATCCAAAGGTAATTCAACATATAAGAAATCATGTGAACAAGGAGGGTTGATGGCCCAATTGGGTGAAGTGAACTGATCATATTCCATATAATGATGGATATTTTGATCATAGTTGGAAAAATATACCAGAAAATACTCACTAATACCAAGGCCTAAGGACCTACAAACAATGATATCAAACTCAAGAGGAAAATCCAATTTGATCGGGCCAATAGGTTGAATCGAGGGCTTCAATGCCCCCATTGGATAAATCACTTGATCAATCGTCGGGACCATGTTCTGAGAAGGAAAACATGAGTGTAAAGGCTCCTTCTCAGAAGAAATTGAACACCTAATATATTGTGCCACATAATTCACCTATGGTGGGGTAGAGTCCACCGAAATAGGAACACATAATGGGGTAGCATGGTCTAAAGTCGAATAAGGATGGTGATTATCGGGTTCCAATTGATCGATAGTGGCAATGCTTATGTTGTGAGGAAAATGTATCACTTGAAAAAGTGTAGATACCACAACATTCATAGCATATACATAATCATTCACAATGATCATATTGAAATCTAATGGGTCATCCACCACTATCATATCAATTAGGAAATTCTTCCCACCTACCGTGATAGGACACTAAGGAATAATCCAAAAATATTCACTAGTTATTTTGTCAAAATATAGTAATTGACTGGTATCTGACACAATCTTGGGAGAAAAAATATCTTTTCAAGTTGAGGAGGAAAAATGCTTGCAGAGGCTCCTTCATCTACCATACATAAATATATGTTTGTTGAATAAAATTTGACCCTTGATTGGAAGGGTGCGGAAGAAGGAAGGTCAGGCTCAACAAGATTATTCCAATCAAAGGAAAAATACTAGAATTTGGAGGGAGCATGCTCGAAGTGAGTGAAATTCCCCCTTATTCAGAAGGTATTGAACTAACAGTGAACAAATTATAGTCTGCAGACACATCACTCTCCCAAATAAGAGTGGGATCGAATGAATATTGCATCATCTTGACCACTGAAGTAGACTTGTCACTCTCCAAATTAAGAGTGTAATTGGTCGAAGATTGCATCAATTTGACCACTTCATCAACCAATGGTTTAACAGTTTGCTAGGAAACCAAAGGTGGTTCAGGATTAGAAGAACCTTGAGACAGGGACCACACTCTATGTACCTGTGGAATAGCAAGGCACAGATGATTAAGGTGATCTCCCTTGCAAATTTTATAAGGGAAATTATTCTTATGTCTTCTTCATCTAGATTTCTCAATAATATCAATGCCCCCAACATGACTTACATTTATTGATTTCTTCTCTCTAGTATGAATTGCAGTGACTATATTCTTTCCTCTAGCATGAATTTCAGTGGTTGGATTTTTCCCCTTATCATGACTTGCATTGGCTAGTGATGCATCTCCAGCATGACTTGCGTTGTCTGGTGACTTTTCCCCTTCTCTTCACTTATTCTTCTTATTCTTTCTCTTTATGTTCCTCTTAGTCTTATGGTTACTAGGATATACCCTTTGAATAGATGAGGTAGAAGGAGGAGGAATAGATTTCACTAGCGAATAAGGTAAACGATCAATATCAATTTGATTCCCTTGACATAAGGCGCTTATATGAGAATCCTCGAGAGAATTTGGAACATTCAGGGTGGACCAGGACCGGATTATTAGCCCCACAGTCAATCCTGGAATATTCAAGGTGGCCATCAAGGGGGGACCAATGTTTCCAAATAAATAAAAAGCACAATAATCCCCACTAGGAAGGGTTCCCTTGGTTAGTACCCACAAAAGAATTACCTAGAATGTAACCACCACCAAGTATGAAAGGAGTGTTTTTCTGAAAACCGGGGTTTTGGGGGAAGTTAGTTGGGACTTGGATAAATGGAGGAAGTCCCCTTCTCATCATGTTTCCAAATCCTGGGAAGTAAATGATTCCCATTGGGATGTTGTAATTAAGAAAATCTTCACTTCCCACAGATGGAATTGACTAAGGGATGTGCCCCCCTCCAAATAGAAAGGTGGGGAAGGGGGTAGAATAAATCCATCTGGACATGTTAATGTCAAGGAATACGGGATTTTATTGGTCACAACATGTGGCATTCCAATCAATCGAATCCTGAAAGAGAAAGAACTGACATCATACAATATAGAGGGTTGGGTCTTAGCACCAGTGTTAGGAATTATTACAAGAGGGAAGACACCTCCACTTGAATTTCTCGATGTGGATGGGAATGTTCTTGTCATGGGGACACTTGGAATGGGAGGAAAATATCCTCCACTAGATACAGCGAATATGGGTAAATGGTTTCCCCCAATCCTTGAAGTAGTAATGATTTTATCAATTGTATCCCACTATTATTAAAAATAAAATCAAAGTGATTTGGATTCTCGAAAGTTTGAGTGTACAGAAGAAAAAGAGTATTAGGACCAATGAGGGGTGGATTATAATTCATCACACATAGATTGAAAATATCCTTAATCTTGATTGGATCGAGATCATCATGTGGCAGAGGAGATGTAAATCTCCCTAAGATTGGTACATGATCATCCAAATACCTTAGATACCCTTCAACTGATAATTCTTCTTCACTATGCTCTCCTTTCATTGGTTCCTACCTTACAAGAATGTCCATTGTAGCTTGGGTCTTTTCTAATTACTCACGTGGAGGAGATTTAGTATGGTCAATCCTTCTCCTTTGAAAAGGTGTCTTCCCACTTTCAAGTGAAATACCTGAGGTCCTTCTTGACCAATGGAGCAGTCAATCATCCACTTTGAATCATAGATTTGAAAGTGACAAGACAAAGAAAACCTAAGGAAAACTAACAAACAATCAAAGAGAACTCAACTATTAAAATATCAATCAAAGTTAAAATACTCTCTCAAAGCTCAGTCCAAGGTGTTTAGGACCCTACTATGAGGTACTAAAGAGATGATAAAAAGAACCTTTACAACAACACCCAAGTTGCAATTACCCTCTTGAAGATGGGCACCCTCTAGGGGGACTAAAATTGGGATTATGTGTTTGCCTCAGGTATTGCAAGCACTTCCCACTTGAAATCACCCATGCAATACTCTAGGAAAATAAATTGAGGTTACCAGGAGGAATAGTCATGGATCAAGAATATGCATATGGGAAGGGAATGCAATATTAGGTCCTAGACCTGAAGTTCTATAGAAGAGGTGTCACCTTCAGGAATTTCCACTTCAACCAAAACCCCCAAACATTTATTAATCCCACCAAACAAGTGAAGAGGGGATATTGAACCCACTTGCTTAACTTGACATCATGCTTGACATGTTAGAGTTTCTTTCCTAGCAAGCACTTCTTGCTAATAATGGATTTTGCACTCGCTACTCAAATTTTAATTTGGTTTTGCAACCTTGGAGAATTTACTCTACACAAAGGTTTTATTCTTAGACTATATTGGTTTTTCTAACAAGAAAAAAATTCTAGTTGATATTAGATTATGCATTTATTTTATAGGTTGGTGAATTACTCAAGGGGATGGCACTGCAACTTATGATATTTTTTATACTCGTGCAAAAAGAAACTTATAAGAACACTGGAAAATAAAAAATTTACAATTATTCTTCATTGTAATAAGTTTTAAACAAACTTAAAGCATGAAAAATTTCAACCAAAAATCACAATGCAAATGCAAACACTCTTCTTAAATTTTTTTCGTTTGAAAGTATGACAATGCAATCCTACCAAAACAACAATTCAAAGGAGAAGTGCAACTAAAAAGGACTACTAGAAACATGGAAAAGAAATAAAAGGAGGAACACATAAACAATGTTTTTTCCTTTTTCTTTATAAATGAACTATAAATTCATGAAAACAAGCACTAAATCAAAGGAATATCTTACTTCAAGGAAACACTAATCCCTACAATAGCAGGAAAACTGAAAATAGGAGTGAAAGAAGGAAAACAAAACTTGAAATTATGTGTCCCTAGATGTACATGCACTTCCTATTGGGGTGATAGGCATGTACATGCACCTTTTATGAGTGAAAATAGAATGTGTATTCTCTTTTGCTGAAGGAAATTGACATACATATTCTATTCTAGGCAGAAAACTTCAAAATATCCCTCAAAAAACCCTTGAAAATTGGTTTATATCACAGGAAGCAAGGTAAACATAGAGATAACTATCCAAGAACCCTAATAAAAACCAACAAACAATAGAGACACCCTAATGAGTAGAACTCGTGGATTTCTCCCCAATGGAGTTGTCAATTTTGCTGCAAATGTATTTATCCTATAGCTAGGGTGGATTATTAATAGATTGGATTCGAAGAATATATATAGTACACTTCAATCTCTAAGATTAGCCTAAAATCTATTTTCTCTAATTACCATTCAGTTATGAGGTCCTACCTTGGCCTTGATGGTTGCTTGGAGAAGAGACATCACACACAGATCCTACTCCAATTATCCTTGCTCTAATCCAATCTTTAGACCTACACACAAGAAACCAAGAAACCTTCCTCAAACCAAAAATGATAGCACCAATAGAATTGAAATAACTAACTTAACTAACCAACATGGACATATAGAACCAGAACCAAACACTAAAAGAGATCAAATAATGAACATTAACATTGAGTTCATGGGAGAGAAAGAAGAGAGATCTTCCTTTTATATCGTTACACAAATTTATACATGATTCGATTTCGACACCTTTTTTAACCATCATCTGGATTCCTTAGTCCCTAGGCCACTTAGCATAGCTTCAGGACTCCACTTCTTGCCTTTGCACTAGGATGAGGGACAATGAGATATTTGAACCTCAAATGCATGAAAATGAGACAATTATTAGAAATCAAGGGCTTTCCAAAGGACCGAAGGTCATAATAACCATAGGGAAACAACAATATTTGTCTACTTAGCACAAGGATATCATAATGATAGATCTTCTATTGCATGATTTCTTACCCCTTCCTTCCATTTAGGCCTCATTTAACAACTTTTTTCAATTTGGTTGAGACAGTTTGGAGTTGGTTTCAATAAGTTATTGTAGTTTTCTTGAGGCCGAGATCGACATAATGTTAGCAGTCGGGTTGATTTTTCCTGTGGATCAGGCCGAGTAGATTAGTCCCATTGTGATACAGAGTAAGAATGGTATTGATGATATCATAGTCTACGTTGACTATAGAATACTGAACTCATCTTGCATACATGATCCTTTTCTGACTCCCTTAAGTGATGAAGTACTAGATCAAGTGGCTGGAAATTAAGCATACTCCTTTACGGATGGATTTTCAAGTTATCATCGGGTTAGAATCGCGGAATAAGAAAAAATAAATACTACCCTTACAATTGAGTGGGGTTCTTTTCCTTATATTGTTATTCCCTTTGGGCTAAAGAATGCCCATGTTGTCTTCTTCGAATAGTTATTATTTCTTTCTGTGACTTTATTCGCAAGTTCCTTGAAGTATATATGGATGATTGGACCATGTATAGTCTATTGAAGGAGAACATAGTTTTAATACGGTTGATGTTTGATCGTTGCAGGAAGCTAAATATCTCTCTAAACCTATAGAAGTGTATATTTTGTGTACCTTTTGGAAATATTCTAGGACATATAGTATGCAGAGAAGGATTTTTGGTTGATTCTGCAAAGGTTGCTTTGATATTGAATATGCCTCCTCCTATGACTACCAAACAGTTGCGGTCAACTTTGGGTCACACTGGAAATTATCGTATATTTATCAGAAATTACACAAGCATAACTACCCCATTGGAGACTTTGTTAAATAAATTTGAAGCCTTCAGTTGGAAGCCAGAGTGTGATCAATCCTTTGATACCCTCAAGGAAAAGTTGAGTGTTTCCCCTATTATGATATATATGAATTGGAAAGTGGAATTCCATGTACCCGTCGATGCTTCTGGAATTGATTTAGGTGAAATTATTGTGCAACCTAGTGATGGAAATCTAGATCATCCCATCTATTTTGCTAGTTGGAATCTTTCTCAGGCCGATCTCAACTACACTACCACTGAAAGGGAAGGTTTGGAAATGGTTTATGCTTAAAAAAAATTAGACACTATTTATTAGGAGGTCATTTTAAATTCTTTACTAATAATTCAACTCTGAAATATATGGTCAATAAGCATGTGTTAGAAGGCAGAATTTGTAGATGGTTGTTTTTGTTTCAAGGTTTTTCCTTTGAAGTCATTTTCAAGCCAAGAAAATTAAATGTTGGCACTGATCATCATCTTGATTAGAAGCAGGAGAGAGTGGCAGATTTGTATATGTTATCATCTTCCAGATGCAGATATTTTTAAAATTGAGGCTATCCTTGATTGCCTTTCTGACATTGCATTGTTTCTCACTAGTGTTACTATGCTTGATGCATATTTTGCAACTCGGAAGAGGCACCTCATGGTATGTGATTTATACTATCAATTAATCACAGACCATTTGTATAATCTGGGATTGGACAACATCCTTTGGCGATGTGTACTTGATCATGAGCGGCCAAAGATCTAGTGGGAATGCCATAGTGGAGTTGTGGGAGGACATGTTTGAGGGAAAGCGACCACAGAAAAGATATTACGGGAAGGATTATTGTGTCCAAATATCTTCTAATATGACAAGGATTATTCCATGGCATGTTATGTTTGTCAGAGGTGTTGTAACTTGAGATGGTTTTTGGTTATTTAAAAACCATGCCAAGACATATTTTAACCTACTTCAGGCCGCAAGCTGTGTCTTGGACCAAAGAGGGATCTATCATATGATTAAAGAACATTGAATTCCTACTATCACTAAGTAGCAGTTCTAATATTAAGAACATATGCCATATTTTAATGATAAATAGGATAAACAGGGTAGACAGGGTTGAGGAATTAAATAGAAGAAAATTGGAATAAGGGTTGTAAATCTCTCGGATCAAAATCCTAATCCATCGGGCATGGAGTCTCATCTAAAAAATCACTAGAGATGATAATGTAAAGGTGGAAGAAATGAGAAGGACAAGAAATATCATACATAATAGAGGGAAAAACAATCTCTATCATTCCAAAATAAAGAAAGTAGTTTTACTAGGCATAATTAAATTAATCCAACAAAAATCAGATGCATGCGATAAGTACCAGACAGTGATGATTTCAGTAGTAAACATACGAAATTATATAAATTGATTAATGGTAGTGGTGGTCATACCAAATTACCATTTTTAGTTTCATTCAAATAATGAGAAAGAAACATAGATGTAGCATACGAAACCTTAAAATAGGAAATATAAATAAAACATGGCTTTGTTGAGAATGAGTTGTGAATCCATGAATTAATCCTTCATAATAGAGAAAAATTAAAATAGCCTTATAGGCTTCAATGAAAACGACACAGTCTTTGCTGCCAAAATTATTTTCTAACTTACCCGCTTTTATCAAGTCCTTTGTTGCTTCCTTTATAGTCTTTGAACGTTGAATGAATCCCTTCATTCATGGGATTGGTTGATCAATTGTTGCCTCAAATTCTACTTTCAAATATTCAATGGATTGATTTGTTTTATTAAAAATAATCTTGGATTTGATAATTTAAAGAAGACTTGATACTCAGGGTCATGTGTTATCCTTCTCTTACAAAAAGATAGGAATTATGTTTGTTGATATTAATTTTCCAAATTCTCTCAAGCAATTGTGGTGCTACATGTTTCTTCATTTTCCATGTTCTCATTTTCCAACACCTATGCACAAATAATATTAAAATAATCATTAATATCAATACTTAATGA
>SNQJ01S0043784.1:111258-122500 GCA_010110895.2 Picea sitchensis
TCCAAAGGACCGAAGGTCATAATAACCATAGGGAAACAACAATATTTGTCTACTTAGCACAAGGATATCATAATGATAGATCTTCTATTGCATGATTTCTTACCCCTTCCTTCCATTTAGGCCTCATTTAACAACTTTTTTCAATTTGGTTGAGACAGTTTGGAGTTGGTTTCAATAAGTTATTGTAGTTTTCTTGAGGCCGAGATCGACATAATGTTAGCAGTCGGGTTGATTTTTCCTGTGGATCAGGCCGAGTAGATTAGTCCCATTGTGATACAGAGTAAGAATGGTATTGATGATATCATAGTCTACGTTGACTATAGAATACTGAACTCATCTTGCATACATGATCCTTTTCTGACTCCCTTAAGTGATGAAGTACTAGATCAAGTGGCTGGAAATTAAGCATACTCCTTTACGGATGGATTTTCAAGTTATCATCGGGTTAGAATCGCGGAATAAGAAAAAATAAATACTACCCTTACAATTGAGTGGGGTTCTTTTCCTTATATTGTTATTCCCTTTGGGCTAAAGAATGCCCATGTTGTCTTCTTCGAATAGTTATTATTTCTTTCTGTGACTTTATTCGCAAGTTCCTTGAAGTATATATGGATGATTGGACCATGTATAGTCTATTGAAGGAGAACATAGTTTTAATACGGTTGATGTTTGATCGTTGCAGGAAGCTAAATATCTCTCTAAACCTATAGAAGTGTATATTTTGTGTACCTTTTGGAAATATTCTAGGACATATAGTATGCAGAGAAGGATTTTTGGTTGATTCTGCAAAGGTTGCTTTGATATTGAATATGCCTCCTCCTATGACTACCAAACAGTTGCGGTCAACTTTGGGTCACACTGGAAATTATCGTATATTTATCAGAAATTACACAAGCATAACTACCCCATTGGAGACTTTGTTAAATAAATTTGAAGCCTTCAGTTGGAAGCCAGAGTGTGATCAATCCTTTGATACCCTCAAGGAAAAGTTGAGTGTTTCCCCTATTATGATATATATGAATTGGAAAGTGGAATTCCATGTACCCGTCGATGCTTCTGGAATTGATTTAGGTGAAATTATTGTGCAACCTAGTGATGGAAATCTAGATCATCCCATCTATTTTGCTAGTTGGAATCTTTCTCAGGCCGATCTCAACTACACTACCACTGAAAGGGAAGGTTTGGAAATGGTTTATGCTTAAAAAAAATTAGACACTATTTATTAGGAGGTCATTTTAAATTCTTTACTAATAATTCAACTCTGAAATATATGGTCAATAAGCATGTGTTAGAAGGCAGAATTTGTAGATGGTTGTTTTTGTTTCAAGGTTTTTCCTTTGAAGTCATTTTCAAGCCAAGAAAATTAAATGTTGGCACTGATCATCATCTTGATTAGAAGCAGGAGAGAGTGGCAGATTTGTATATGTTATCATCTTCCAGATGCAGATATTTTTAAAATTGAGGCTATCCTTGATTGCCTTTCTGACATTGCATTGTTTCTCACTAGTGTTACTATGCTTGATGCATATTTTGCAACTCGGAAGAGGCACCTCATGGTATGTGATTTATACTATCAATTAATCACAGACCATTTGTATAATCTGGGATTGGACAACATCCTTTGGCGATGTGTACTTGATCATGAGCGGCCAAAGATCTAGTGGGAATGCCATAGTGGAGTTGTGGGAGGACATGTTTGAGGGAAAGCGACCACAGAAAAGATATTACGGGAAGGATTATTGTGTCCAAATATCTTCTAATATGACAAGGATTATTCCATGGCATGTTATGTTTGTCAGAGGTGTTGTAACTTGAGATGGTTTTTGGTTATTTAAAAACCATGCCAAGACATATTTTAACCTACTTCAGGCCGCAAGCTGTGTCTTGGACCAAAGAGGGATCTATCATATGATTAAAGAACATTGAATTCCTACTATCACTAAGTAGCAGTTCTAATATTAAGAACATATGCCATATTTTAATGATAAATAGGATAAACAGGGTAGACAGGGTTGAGGAATTAAATAGAAGAAAATTGGAATAAGGGTTGTAAATCTCTCGGATCAAAATCCTAATCCATCGGGCATGGAGTCTCATCTAAAAAATCACTAGAGATGATAATGTAAAGGTGGAAGAAATGAGAAGGACAAGAAATATCATACATAATAGAGGGAAAAACAATCTCTATCATTCCAAAATAAAGAAAGTAGTTTTACTAGGCATAATTAAATTAATCCAACAAAAATCAGATGCATGCGATAAGTACCAGACAGTGATGATTTCAGTAGTAAACATACGAAATTATATAAATTGATTAATGGTAGTGGTGGTCATACCAAATTACCATTTTTAGTTTCATTCAAATAATGAGAAAGAAACATAGATGTAGCATACGAAACCTTAAAATAGGAAATATAAATAAAACATGGCTTTGTTGAGAATGAGTTGTGAATCCATGAATTAATCCTTCATAATAGAGAAAAATTAAAATAGCCTTATAGGCTTCAATGAAAACGACACAGTCTTTGCTGCCAAAATTATTTTCTAACTTACCCGCTTTTATCAAGTCCTTTGTTGCTTCCTTTATAGTCTTTGAACGTTGAATGAATCCCTTCATTCATGGGATTGGTTGATCAATTGTTGCCTCAAATTCTACTTTCAAATATTCAATGGATTGATTTGTTTTATTAAAAATAATCTTGGATTTGATAATTTAAAGAAGACTTGATACTCAGGGTCATGTGTTATCCTTCTCTTACAAAAAGATAGGAATTATGTTTGTTGATATTAATTTTCCAAATTCTCTCAAGCAATTGTGGTGCTACATGTTTCTTCATTTTCCATGTTCTCATTTTCCAACACCTATGCACAAATAATATTAAAATAATCATTAATATCAATACTTAATGAATCACATTAGTTATTATTAGAATGTAATATATTCACGGAAAACAATAAAGAGAAAATAAATAAATAAATAAAATAAAGAATCTTGATAAAAATATCAGCCAACAAATTCCCTTTTTTAGAATTTTTGTTTGTTTATTTCCTATAATTCAAAACAACTATTATAAAATAGATTTTAAGTATTTGCCAAAATCCATCCCACTCTTATCCAAGAGGATCTCACCCATCAACTACCTAGTTCGGTTGCGATAGCCCCATCCACCACCCCATCGTCGCCTGCCCAATCCCATATTGACACCATTGAGACAGAGTCTAGTGACCCCTTCATTATGACCATAGGCACCATCGTCCCCATTTTGTCCCCCTTCCCCAAAATTCCACTTTTTCATATACCACTTGACACCTAGCCCGAAACTCTACTCTCTCCAGGGGCTAAGAAATTTGTCAAAGTGTCATAAAAGCTGAGTCACGTTCCTCCAAATGACTTTATGGATACCCAGGAGGAAACTCATTCTAATCACAATGAAAGCTCAATAAAAGAATAGATTGTGTCAATGTTGTAGGATCCACAAAAATGTCGTGCAATACTGGAATTATGCCTCGAGCACACAGATGTGGTTGGGATGCTTCTGCAAGAGATCCAGGACACGCTTGCATGTAGTTTTCACACTACTTCTCCTAGTCCAGATGGCACTGGCACCCCCAATATGTCTAAATGATCTGTCACAAATGGAAAAATGCATGCCTTAAGGTTTCCTATATATCCATCTCTCACCAGTGAAGAGATTGTATCCTAGTCAACACCATAGATCTCGTATCTTATTCGAGACTCCATTGATCAACTTGAGCAGTAGATCACTTTGGTTGAGCATATGAATGAAGAGCTCACCTAAAATATGCAACATTTTCACCAAGGCATAGTTGCAACATCAGTAGCTAGGGATCATGAGCATGGATTGTGCACAATGGTCAAGTATACTATTGCGGTCATTTTCAATAAGTTTCTACAGGTGTGGCCCTCATTCAGGCGGGTTGCTCCTGAACTCCCTGAGGATATTACCCTAGTTGCGCTAATGCAATGGGTGAAGCTTATGGAAGAGGCTCGGTTTCAATTAGAAGGGAGAATGAACATCCTATAGTAGTAGCTAGAGGCTATTTTTCTCAAGGAGCAGAAGCAGCCTAAGGCCATGATCAAGAAGATCACCTAGGTTATTGTTGAAGGAGACATAGTTTGATCTTCCCTTCATCGTTGGGTTGGGAAGTGCAGTCAACTATTTGACATGGTCAACGATTGGGTTGACCTCTTATAACATAGGAATAAGCTGACAAAAGAACTCTAGATTCAAATCTAGCAAATGAGTAAGGAAGCGTTGGCGATCACTGGCCCCTTTGCGTAGCAGGAGAAGTTCACAAAAATCCAAGAAGCTAACGAAAGACTCAATGGGATGTACAAGACCACTCAAGTTTCCAATAAATAACTTAGGGACTTCAAGCCTTCAATTCAATATACCTATCTCAAGATGTAGCAATTGGATTCGGCTACAAAGAGTGAGTGGAAAATGCTGCTAGCCACTAAGCATGTGGAGCCCGATGCAGTTGTGCAGGAATTTGTTGCGGGAACTTCCATCTTGGTGGGGAAGTGGCAGGATCAGGTGGAGTAGTATGACATCTTCCACGAGAAAGCAGTAAAGTTCATCCTAGATTTAGGCCCTCCATTTGAAGGAAGCCCTAGTAAGGAAGAAAAGGTTGACTCGGGGCAAGTCAACGGTTCTATTCGGGGCATGTTGGGCCCTCCATTTTTGGAAATACCAAAGTCGTGGGGAAAGTGAAGTATGTCAGATGGAAGATGAAGAAGTAGTGGAAAAAAGTTAGAAGAACATAGAGCTAATTGAAAGTGTAACAGCAGAAGAAACATACAAAAGTGCCATGCGCCAACTGGATGAACAATGAAAAATGCCAAGAGCATCGAGCGCCAGCAAGGAAAAGCTGTAAAAGTAACGAAATAAAGAATCTAGGAATCATCCAAGGGAAAATTATAAATATGGAGATATGTAACGGGAAAGGGTTTGGGATTTTTACTAGTGTTCTTGCTACTGTAATGGTCTCTGTTGATAGCCATGTTGCCTTCAGAGCACAATCTTGAGTCTGTAATGAGTTATGTGAAGTTGTATCGTGTTGCACAAGAGATTGTATTGGATACCTACGATGTATAATGATTTTGGAATGTTGGAGATGCTAATATAAATATGTGTTTGGGCCCTAAAATTTCTTGTTGTAATGATCTGATATGATGTATATAAATCTATGGTTCTATCGCGCAATTGTTCCTTTCTTGTTTGGTTAAGTATTTGATATTTTTTTGTGGATATATTTGGGATCTCCTACATGTCTCTAATTAATGTTAAGTTAAATCCAATGTTGTGTTCTCTCTAACTCACTTCATCATCCAAGTCTAGACTATGCCTCGGGTGAGACTTATTTCCCTTGCGGAAGGATGAATATGTCAACGTGTCTAGACTACAACGGTGCCTTTTGTTGGTAACCTTAGAGAACCATGGTCTCAATATTGTTCCAACATACATTAGGAGAATAACTAGAAATATGATATGATCAACAAACTAATTCCCCAAAGGTACCAATGTCATGATCGATGAGGGTGAGTGGTATTGTCTTTAACAACTCAGGAAGCATCATAAAGAGGAGATGATACTATGGCCCAAGGTATTCAATCTAAACTTATTGAAGGTATGAATCTTCACCGTGTGAATAAATGAGTCGAATTCGAGCATGGAAGAAATTCTTTAATTACTAGTCATTGATGTATATTGTTAACAAATGTGAGACAACCCATTGATAATGATAATGGGTTTCACGGTACCTAGTACATTCTAGCAAGTGTGAATAGATGATATATCATCGAAAACTTGTAGAATCTATATTTCATGGGACATTGATGTATTCCCATTGTTTATAGGGAGGGAATATGCCACTAATTACTACAAGCCCCAAGGTACTATAAAATCTCTAGATCCCACTCTTAGAGTAAATGAGTCGGTGTCGATGGGAATAAATCCACTAGAAGGAGGGAATTGAAGCATCCCCCATCATCAAACATGATCGAACATAAGGAAGAAGGTCTTGGACAAATACTAGATGAACACATAATCAAGTACACCACTTGCATGCATCAAATGAAAATAGCACACAAAAGAGACCCTCTAAGTAAAAACCAATAATGAAAGGTGTCGATAGAGGCAAGGAATTCCACCAATGATGTAAATGGAAACCAAGTTATAGCATTAATCCTAATATGTGAATAGAGGTATTTCTATCACACACATGGGAAACCACTTAGTCAGTGACCAATGGTGAAATTTCATTTGTTGAGCAGAATGTAACCTACCAATGATGAAAATATGCCTAAGGTGCTACTCACTCTAGGTCAATCCCTAAGAGATATGTGTCATAGTCAATAAGAGATGACCTTCTTATAGGGAGAATTCAATGAGGACCTTCCACACATACACAAGTAAACAACACTAATATTGATGTGACTAAGAACAATTTGAAAACCAAGAAGGCCAATATTGATACTCAATAATTTTGAGGAATCGCCAACATAGGATAAAGACAACCCTTGAACATAAGCACGACACAATGGTGACTTGGACGCATTTGATGCAAGAATGAAAAATGATATAATTTTGTGGCGCGTGAGGCATCGACAAAATATCCATAGTGATTGGAACAGTAACCAATTGGAGTAAAAAATTCAAAAATAAAGGTTCATCTCCTAAGGAAATACTAAGACCCAACTTATCAAGCAAAAGACTTAAAACTTGCCTCTTTTTTCAAGGGTGACATAACTAAGACTTCTGCCACAAAAATAAAAGATCCAACTTATTTTCCCCCACTCTATTTTTTCAAAATATTTGATTTGTGTGTCTTTTTCATGTTATTAAAGCTTAAAAAATAATAAAATAATTCCATAATACAGTGGAGTAAATGAGTGTTGTGGGACAATGAAACTAATTATGAGCGGATGAAAAATACCTATGTAGAATGTAGGAAGGATGTGCAGGATATGGACACTCATCAACATGTTTCCTCCAGGGATAAAGGGTTCTAATATGCATAATCAATATATGCAAAGGTGAGTTGCTAAAGAGAATGCATAAGAAGTAAGTAGAAAATGGTGAACTGTAGTGGGTACTAGGCTCAAAAGTTAAAGCAACGATATGCAACGCAATAGTGCAAATTGAAACAAAAAAAAATATGGGAGCCGCTTGGAAAATGACTAGAAAAAAAATAAGAAGAATTCATGTAGCTTCAACACAAGTTCATGGTAGGGCTAAGAGGGATCTCGAGCCTATGAAAAAATTCAGCATGGGTTCCAGAATGGAAAGAAAGGTGCTAAATAGGGCACCCATGATCAATAGATTTTACCATGCAACTTGTGAAACTTATTAATGGAAAAGAAGGCTTAATGTCACAACTCAGTGGGGTCGATCCTAAGGAAACAAATGTAGTGGTAAACTAATAATGCACAATGCGAGGTGGAAAACCTAATCTATATTCCAATTTTGATTATGTTACATGTCAGTGAAAACCATGAAGAAAATGTCTCCAAATTATTCTATACATGATCAACCTCCAATAGAAAATCATGCTTTGTAATACAAAACTTTGAAAATAAAATTTGGTGCAAAGCACCATGTAGTCTTGTGGCTTACAGATAGTATTTCTTCAAGTGGATCCCCATGTGAGGATCGGGCCAAGGATCTCTTTGGTAGTCAACCTCAAAATTCTCAAGTTGGGGAAGGAATAATGATCGATGATTCATATCTTCCCATTTTCTATCAGTCGTAATCATGGTCTCAAGGATATCCTCATCCAAAGTAATTCAACATCTAATAAATCATGTGAACTAAGAGGGTTGATGGACCAATTGGGTGAAGAGAACTGATCATATTCCATATAATGATGGATATTCTGATCTCAGTTGGAAAAATATACCAGCAAATACTCACTAATACCAAGGCCTAAGGACCTACAATCAATGAGATCAAAATCAAGAGGAAAATCCAATTCGATGGGGCCAATAGGTTGGAGCAAGGGATTCAATTCCCCCATTGGATAAATCACTTGATCAATCGTTGGGACCATGTTCCGAAAAGGAAAACATGAGTGTAAAGGATCATGCTCAGAATAAATTAAACACCTAATATATGATGCCACATAATTAACCTATGGTGGATAGATTCCACTGAAATAGGAACACATAATGGAGTAGCATGGTCTAAATTCGAATAAGGATGGTGATTATCGAGTGCCAATTGATCTATAGTGACATTGATTTTGTTGTGAGGAAAATGTATCACTTGAAAAAGTGTAGACACCACAACATTTATAGCATATACATAATCATTCCCAATGATCATATTGAAATCCAATGCGTCATCCACCACTATCATATCAATTAGGACATTCTTCCCACCTACCGTGATAGGCCACTAAGGAAGAATCCCAAAAGGTTCACTAATTATTTTGTCAAAAGCTAGTAATTGACTAGTATCCAATACAAGCTTGGGAGAACCCATAGCTTATCAAGCCGAGGAGGAAAAATGCTTGTGGAGGCTCCTTCATCTACTATACATCAATAAATGTTTGTATATCATGTAGATCAATACAGACTATCACGTATATCATGTATATATCTACATGACAAGCTTGGGAGAACCCATATCTTATCAAGTCAAGGAGGACAAAATTCTTGTGGAGGCTCCTTCATCTACTATACATCAATAAATGTTTGTATATCACATAGATAATACACACTATATCATTATCATGTGGATCAACTTATGAGCAACATCACCACTATTAGTATCATCTGATAGCATCAACTGCATCATCTCTCGAAGCCAAGCTCCACCTGATTAATCATGCATGATGTTGAATAAGTCACTCACTCCACAAAGTGATACAAGGACCATTCTTCTAATCTGGACATACGTCCTAAAAGAATGATTGTCCCAACAAATGATGAAAGCCACACCATGGGCTACAAAGACTATTCCTATAGGAATGTCAGTCTCATACTTATTTTATAATCGGGTGATATGAACCATAGAGATCCATCTCTACCTATATGCCTTAGAAAATATAGATCTAGAACCATTTTCCTAATTGGGCCACAATATGTGCCTTAGGAAAATACCAGTCCATGATACGTCAACAAACTGTCAACCTGGACCATTCTTCACAAAGAGAATGTCTTTCCACCAGCAATCTATTATGTCTGGACCATTCTCAGTTATGTCTGGACCATTCTCAGCCTGGAGAATGTTTTTCCACCAACACACTAACTATCCATCTAGTTGGAAATCAACTCCAACACTAGTGGTAGTCTCCATGGCACTCAGATAGTAGCATATTGTTGCTATAATTCCATCCAATAGAACACAATTGTGTCTATCCATAGTAGTATACAACTACTATCCAGTGTGTTACCACTAGGAATCACCCTTAGACTATAATGAGGATAAGCCCAGTACCCATTAGTTTATACAGTAAATGTAAATGAGTTCTAAGGGGGTCAAATGGATAAGACTCGAGATAATAATGTTCTAACTCGAAAAATATGGGTTGGCATGCATAAGAAATTGAGGTCTTGTATCAACTTCAGTCAGTAAGTTGGAGTAATGGTGAATGGGAGAAAGACTTTGGTGAGAAAGTGTAGAGGTGTTCTATGGACATCAGGTCTTCCAGCAACCTAAGGAGGAAAAACTTAAACGAAAGATCCTATTGAATTCAAATCTCAAAGAAACTCAAAGAAATTATAACAACACTATAATATAACATTTATCATAATACAATCATAACAATCCATGTGAATCAGTCAATCATGAACTCTCTCAGTATCAGAGGCAAATAAGATGGAGCAATAAAGATGACTTAGATTAACCAAGATGTCTCAAAAACAAATACATAACCAAAGAAACAATGTTCTTCATCAAAATATTACAATAAGGGAGCCTAGCTCAACCATCGACCATAACAAAATTCTAAAACTGCCTATATATACTCAGAAATGTTGCAACCACCAGGAGTGTGATCAGACCACTACATTAACGCTTTCAGTTGGCGCCTGCTCTGTCAGATTGTGCAGGCCTCCTCATGTCAGATGAGATCCAGACGAAGTTATGTGCTTTACAGGAAAATTTGTCCATAAGGAAGCTTCAGATTGACAGTCTGCCTTTACGGCCGCACTCTACATGTTTTCCATTTATGGGATGAGGCAAGGTCTCAACTATTTCCCACAATATTCAATAATTGTCTTCATTGGGATTAGTATTGGTCTTGACACCCATAATTGTTCTCATATGGTGCCAATGAATCCTGTGAATCCATCCTAATACCCCGAGGCCATGAATGGTCTTTATCTGTGACCAATGCAAGATTTGCAGGTGGCATTCTGATAGCATATGCATAGGGATGATGTGGAGTGAGGTGCTTTCGACCTTTGGCACGGCTCCTCTCCATCGCTCCATCCTCAATGTGACCTAGGGCCATGACCCTACGCAATTGCGCGATTGCAGGCGCTACCAAGGGTGGTCTGAAAGCAAACTGATTTTGTCCCCGCAATTCACCATGAACTGCCACGCATCCCTTTCCAAAAACCATGGTTCCGATTGCGGCCCGCCCTTAAAATTTTAAAACGTGCACACCTTCCGACCCCGCAATGGAGTGTGACTGTTGATCTTGTGATATGAGATGAGGCTTCCTAATCAACGGCCCAGCTCTGGCACTTTATATTGACGGATCATATCTTCCCTCTTCGAATCAACAGCTGAGATCTGCTTCACGAATCGGCCTTTGAGAATTTCAATTCTCAAACCACATTTCCCTCTAAGAAAAACCTCTAGAGTTGAGGATCTGATGATGCATGGCATTCTGGATAATTGAACGGTCTAGATCTATTTCGAGATTCGGCCATTGATTTCGAACCTGGAATGAGTCGCTCTGAGTGTTGTGCTTTGCGCTCATGGCTGCGGCATGCGGCCCTTGACAACTTTATGTGATAATATTTGGCTCCATAGGGTATGGCATGCTCCCTGCGAGCTACCAAGAACAAGTAGTTCGAGTGCCTTAGCTATTGGGCTATGGAGTCATGCTCTGAATCATCATATTGAAGAAAACAGGCCGACACGTACACTATTCTAAAAATGAAAGAAAACACACTTGCTCTTGAGGGAGCTTATTTATGTACAAAACCTAAGTTAACTGACTTTTACAAAATGCTAGGTGAAAGAAAACTTCCACCATAGCCATT
>SNQJ01S0043785.1:9177-28877 GCA_010110895.2 Picea sitchensis
TTCCATGAGAATCCTATCAATATATAGGAGAGGATGAGATGGTTACATGGATGAGAATGATCCCACCAAATCAGGGAAGCCAGTAAAATGATAACCATTCGAATGCCAACCCATTTTCTAGAAGATTCCCTTCTAGAACCATCAAGACTTCATCTTTTTTCCAAGCTTGAAAACAAGTTCACACCCTAGCTGGAGGTGGCCTGCGAGAATGGGTCATTCTCGCACCCTAGGCTATAAGCAACCTGTGAACTCACTTTGAAAATATGTTTTTTGGAAGGAGATAAATGCTACTTTTCTCAGGAGAAAGTTCTTGTTAGGAGCCTGAGTACACCATTGTCAATACACCATCAACATGACCAAAATCATGTGGAATAGAATTCCCCCCAAAGTATGAGGCCGAAATTAGTGACAGCTGGAATACTTTGTAAACTGCATGTGTGTGTTGGAAACTAGGAGCGCACCTAATCAGAAACCTGCAAACAACCAAGCATCTGCAGAATATCGTACTAGTTTTGAGGTAGGCATTCCCATACTAAGATCATGGACATATGACATCATAAACATAGGTCATGGCCACCAATCATACACCGTGGATCCATGCCATCAAAATATTTTATAGCCACCAATAATACATTGTGGATCCATGCAAGAAAATTTGAATTGAGACGACATATCCACAAGACATACAAAGTGGATCTATGTGTCAGAAAATTATACATATCCCATCGCAACCTAGATCAAAGAGATGAGATCCAGGGTCTTCAATCCCATCACCTGAAAGTACAAATCTAACCATGTGATTACATGTGTCGAAGTTGAACATGGTAGAAACCACTTGATTACCGGTCATTGATGAAACTGTTAACAAGTGCGAGGGAAACCACCATTAATGTCAATGACTCCCAAGGTATACTAGTACAATCCACCGGATGTGAATAAATGAGTTGAGGTCAAAAATCTGACGGAATCTCCTGATTAGGGGTCAATGATGAAAACCCACTGTCGAAAGCGAGGAAACCTGCCATTGAGGCATGCAAGTTCCAAGGTACCAAAGGATTTCTAAGTCTGGTTTCCGGATAATGAGTTGGAGTCGACAGAACACAACTCGTCATAGGAGGGCCTTGATGTATTGCCCATCAATGACACGAAATGAGTAACATATTTTGAAGGTGGAACAAAGTATGATGTAAGTTTAACTGGACACAGGGAAGGCCGACACAGAGAGAATGGACAACTACATATGGCCGACTCGATAGAGGTTTCGGATGAACTTCTCTGGAACATATGAATGACATGACCAATGATTTGGCAGCATTGAGTCAGAGACGACTCAGGATAATACCTTGTAGCAAATCGAATGAGAGACAAATGGATTTCCCAAACTGGCTTCAGATAATGAATAAAGGGGGTGTCATGTTCAAGAGTGACACTTACTGCCAATAATACGAATACGAAAACACATCCCTTTCCCAAATTCCCCCCCACCATTTCTGGTGAGTACCTCTTTATTTTTATGCAAGCTCGAGGAGGATAACATATGCTTGTTGATGTAAGCTCATCCTTCAAATGAGTCCTTCAGAGTATGTTTAATGAACCCTAGGAAGGAGTGGTTCGGTCCCATTGCGGGTCTGTCGATGTTTGTTTAACGAGTCCAAAGATAGAAAACTTGAAGGTTTTTCATGATTATAGAGTCTGGAAAAACACTTAAAAGAGAACTCTCTCGGTTCCTTTTTTGTAAAATAGTCCGATGAGACCAAAAAAGAGATAAATTATCGCTCAATAGATGCTTTCTTCAAATAATTTAACGAGTGTGAAAAGAGCAAGGTCGCTTGACAATATTTTCATGTTTAGAGAGTCTGAAAAGAGCTTAAAGAGAACTCCATGGGGTTCCTTTTTCATATAACCTTGTTGAGCTCGAAAAAGTGATAAAAGTGTGCTCAATTACGTTCTCATGTATTTTTGAGCGCGAGAACGGACAAAGACCAAGCTCGAGGTTTTGTGTAAAAACCATAAAAAATAATTCAAACATGCGATGAAAAAGAGAAAAATATCCATATCCCCTTGTATGAACGTCAAAGTCGTTATGTCTGCAAAAGTCGCACTCATAAGGGTATTAGGAATTAGGTTTAATAAATAAAACAATTATAAAAAACCAACAAAAATGGTAAAAGTAAATATAAGTGGGTAAAAGTTCTTTTTACCATAGTCATTGTAACTTTGCCAATATTTTAGCCCAAAACCCCTATTTTTCCCTTGAATTTGAACACTCAATTGTGGGAGGTATGAGCATTCATTCGACGAACCGTCTCTGGCAGTGAGGTAAGCTCCTTGTCTTCTATCTTTTCATGGTTCAATTTTTCATTTTCATTAGTAAAATTCATGTTTTTGAGCTTGTTTTAGGGGTTAAATTTGCGTTCAACCATTCTCGCAGGCCAGCGACATGGGACCTGCGAGAATGCATCATTCTCGTAGGTGGCCCCAAAGGCACTTGCAAGAACCTCACACTGTGCCTAAAGGGAACCTGCGAGAACCACAAAGTGAAAAATTTCTTTGAAGTTTGCTCAATGAAAAAGATACCAAGTCTTGAAGAGAGTTGATGACCTTCTTCTTATGTTTCTTATGCAAGCATTTGGCTATCACCATGGTTCTGGAATGGCGTGAAAGAGAGCATGAAGAAGATGATGCTATTTCCAGGAATAACCCGGGCATCGTTGCCACTTTGTGAGACTGTGGTCTCCTGAAATTCTTTCGTATCCCGGGTATGAGGGCCCAAGTCAGGTTATTGGAGTACCTTGTGCATATGTGGGACGTGGACCAACAAGTTTTCCACGTAGGGGTCCACACATTGTCCTTGGATATCGAGGACGTTTATTTCTTGACAGGACTATCACGACATGGGTACCATGCTAGCTTGACTGGTAGAAGAGGTGGTGGATTGCCTATGAGTGAATACTATCATTTGTACTGCGTTCCATAGGTGGAAAGGAGCAAAGGAAAAGTGGCCATTTGGGGGCTGCAGGATTTGAGCCTTCGCACTATTTTGTTCACCATTGCTCATATGGCTAGCAGTGCTTCTCCTCACATGGATCTCTAGATCTAATTTCAGTATGCCATAGAGTGTACTAAGCCTCGAGTATTTAACTGGGCGGACGCAGTACTTCGTAGCATGAAGAGGCAGTTGACCAAATGCAGGAGAGGCAACCTGAAGCAATTCAGGTACGGGTCTTTGTTGGTGTCCTTCTTTCTTGAGAGGGTTCCCTTGCTAAGGTTGCTTTGGACGACGATTATGCAATCGTTAAATAAAGAAGGCCAAAAATACCTTGCTCATAAGATCTTCTGGGCAGTAGCATACTCAGACATATGACCACCACAGGCTCCAGAATGGTAGTCATTTAAGGCTTTCTCGGCTTCGTCGAACATGAGGCAGCGTCGAAAAAATGAGTCAATCCTACAATGATAAAGAGTATCCCCAAGGATAATATATTGATGGGCTTGGTAGCGTATTCGATGTTGGTCAGTACTGGACAAATTAGGCCGAAAAGTCTGGGTTTGGAGATGTATGATGATATCGCCATACCAAAGATCATCGGAACTAATGAGGAAAAGGGATTCATCAAGTAATGAATCAACTGCTACATTTTCCATTTCAGAGTAGGGAAAGTCGCATATCAACTCGACAAACACTAAGGACTTCTTGGACTTTGCTCATTTAAATTCCAAGTCAAACTCCTGGAGTATAACTATCCATTTGGAGTATTTGCCCCCTAGCAATTGACGTGTGAGAATGTGTTGCATAGGGTTGCAGTTAGAAATCACTGTAGTCTTGAGAGAGAGGATATAGTGCCGGAAACATTGAACTACTTGGACGACTGCCAAGGCCAGTTTTTCGACATGTAGATACTTGGTTTTGGTAGGCGTTGGACTTCAACTCAAGTAATAGATAACATGTTCGTCATGAGAATCATCCTCTTGGACGAGAACCATAGCAATGGTGTAATCTGATGCAGCGAGGTAGAGGAAATAATCGCGACTGTAATCAGGGGGGAAGAGAAGCAGTGCACGTGTCAGGGAAAATTTCAAAGCTTCGAAGGCTTTGTTTACGATGGTATCCCATACAAAATCAGACCCCTTTTTGAGGAGTCGCATAAATCCACGAGTTATCTCGGCGTAGTTTGGGATGAAGCAACAAAGAAAGTTTTCTTTCCCTTGCAAACTTTGTTACTGGCGAAGTGTAGAAGGAGGAGGGAGATTGAGAATCGCCTTGACCTTTAAAGGATCTACCCTGATCCCTTGACATGAAACAATTAAGCCTAGAAGTCGGCCATATTCTACACAGAAAATGCATTTGTGAGGATTCAAGCGTATATGGTAAAACTGACAGTGAATGAAAATGGCTCAGAGGTGGATTGGATGATCGAATCGACGCATGGAATGAGTGGGTAAGTCATCAAGATATGGTTGCACGATGTGCTTGATATCATGGAAGGCATAAGACATAGCGCGTTGAAAAGTTGTGCCAGCATTCTTGAGATCGAAAGGAAGTTTCTTATAGGTGAAAGTGCCCCAAGGACAAATAAAATCCGTCTTGTGTTGATCCTTAGGAACAATATTGATTTGATTATATTCGGAGAAACCATCCATCAGAGAGAAGATTTCACTTCCGACGCAATCGTCGACAATCTGATCGACGAAGGGGGTAGGAAAGTTGTCCTTAGGAAAATCTTTGTTGATATCCCTATAATCAATGCATACACGGATTGTGCCTTGTTTCTTGTTGATCGAGACAAGATTGGAAACCCAGTCAGTGAGGGCCACTAGGTAAATAAAGCTGGCTTGGAGAAGTTTCTCGACTTCAAGCTTGATAACAACCACTTTACGTGGGTGAACTGGACGAAGTTGTTGCTAGACGGGTTTAGCGTCTGGGTATGTCTTGATCTCATGTATCACAATGTCGGGGTCGATACCCGACATTTCTTCGTAGCTCCAGGTGAATACGTCATGAAATTCTTTGAAAAGTGACTTATAGGTGACGATTTCATCAGGGGAACACGAAGCTCCAATATGCACATTTTCGACAATTCCATATTTGATGGATATGTTGAGGGGAATAGTGGGTGAGATATTGCTTAAGTTCCGTTCGGAAAACACATCATGTGTGGACTCGGGAACGGTTGAAATGACGACAATGGTCGACAGGGTCGAGATCCGTTGGTAGCTCTCAATAGTGTGTTGTTCCAGGAAGAGGATGGAATGGTGATGGCCATCATCCCAGGGGGTGTCTTCCATGATAGACATAATCATCTTGTCCATGGGAAAAATGACGCAGAAAGGATCTGGAGATAATTCACCAAGAGAGGGGGTAGAAGGGGTTGCCAATTGAATGGCCTGATAGGCAGATTCGACTGGACTCAAAGGCATTTCGTCGCTGTAATGAAGATGATCGCCAGGGTCAGGTACCACCCATGGATCGTGAGATGCAGGGTTTCTGTGAATCGATGTGGAGATCATGTTGATTGAAGCAACAGATGAGTGTGGAACATCGGGTGGTGGAATGGGGAAAGTACCCATTAACGAAGAGTCTTTGAGAAGACCTACACTGATGTTCTCGTAACCGGGAGGGTTTTTGGCGATGAACAATATGTTTCCAGTACGTGTATCCGAGTTAAAGAAGGCTAATTGGTCAATGGTGAAGACCTTTACTTGATGTGGGAAATGTACAACATGAAAAAGAGTCGACACAACTACATGCATGGAATCGATCCAGCTACGACCAAGCAGAAGATTGTAATCGAGAGGAGCGTGAAAGACTTCCACTTCGACTTGGACCGTTTTTCCTTCTAGCGTGATTGGCAACGAAGGAAGAACACCGTAGGGCTTAAAACCAGAGCCATTGAAGGCTTTGAGAGTGTTATGGGATTCAGTCAAAGAGGGAGAGCCAATGGCTTTCCAGCAGGTAGCAAACATGACACATGTCGAGGCACCCTCATCGATAACGATTCGACAAATGTTTTTTTTGGAGACAGTCACTTGGATTTGGAATGCAAGTTGAGGGGGTAACCTTGGAATGTGATGTTCCAAGTCAAAAATTATTAAATTCATGTCCGTCAGGTCGATTGCACCGATAGATTTCAACAGTGCCTTCCATTGTGTGGGACAACTTTGAAGGACTTCGAGGGCTGACATCACAGAAGGTGCTTGGGTCAGATCTTCAACAATGCTGAAGTTCTGGGCAGCACGAGCATGAGGATTGAAAGTCGATTTCTGAACGACGCCCTTTGGAGGGGGTTGAAGAACTGTGTCAAGGCTCGGTTGTTCAAGATGAAGAGGACCATTGGTAGGTGGAGCCGTAGGAGAGGGTTGTACCAATGAAGGAGGTATATCCTCAACCTTCTCTTTAGAGGGAGAATAATCTTTGGCTTGAGTGGTGAGTGCAATGTCATTCTTCTTTGAATTGCCAGTACAGATCAATACATAGGACATATTAGAAGGGGAAGGTTGGTCATTAATGACCAATTGGGCCTGTTGTTGAGAGGGGAAGGGTTGGGACAAAATGACCAGAGTGGGTTGTTTCGGAGCCCCTTGAAGGAACTTAGTAACCTCAGCGCATCGTGGACAATCCTTCATGTAGTGATCATCACCACAGATAAGACAACGATATCAGGGTTTGCGCTTATCCCTATTGTCAACAGGTGGAGTTTTGGTTCTCTCTTCTTAAGAAGCATTTTTGTCTTCCTTATTCTTACCCTTTCCCTTTCGAGATTTGTTTTTACTAGCCGGGGTAGATTGAACTGCATTTACCTCAAAAGTCTTGCCGGTGGGAGGGGTAGGAGATGGAGCATTTTGAACATTAGAAGAAGCAGGTTTGGGTTTGGTGCTTGAGGCGGAATGTGGTTGGGCATGGAAAGTGCCAATCACACCATCGGCTACATGAGAGGCAACTGGAGTAGTTGAAGTGGCGGAAGTGGAAGGACAAGGTGCATCAGAGAGTAAGTCGTAAAGAGTACCTATTTGTGAGTAAACAAGGTCAAGATATTGAGCATGAATTATGGCCCATTCTTCTGTGAAAACTCCACCCATGGTGATGTCACGAGCGATGTCATTCACAAATGATTTTATGAACCACTCTGCAAGCAACTGATCGGGAAGTTCAAGTTTGATGAGACATCGTCTCCGTCGCCACTCATGAATGTGATCAGATATATGAGTGGCTTTGGTTTGTTTGAAAGAACTCAAAATCTCGGTCCCCATTTCATAACAGATCGGTAACTGGTAGTGGGTGAGGAAAGCCATAGCTAGGGTGTTGAAGTTGGTGAAGAAACTTCATTGTAATTCTATATACCACTTCACAGCAGAACCTGTGAGAGTTCTTTGAAAAAGACATAATTAGATAGAGTCATCCATCAAGGAGTTGGATGAGCACGAGAGATGAAAAGTCATGACGTGATTGTTTGGGTCCTCTCCCACTTTTCCATCGAATTTAGGGATGTCAGATGGTAGCTTGGCTGGTATAGTGGGCCATTAGGGAGAGTGACAGATTGGATCGTTTAAAATCCTTGACAGATCCAGGAGATCCAAAGTGGCCAAGAAGGGTAACTGTCTATTCACATGCAGGTACTGGTGGCTTTGGGGAGGGAGTCCCATCGGCAAACCAGTGGGACCATAAGAAATTTGCATATAATGCGAAGACCCAGGCAGATTCGGTGGTTGTTGTGGAGGAAAAAATCTCATGGGATTGCATCCTTGAATAGGGACGTGAGTTTGAGCATTCGAGCTCCAAATAGGATTGGCTGTACCTTTATATGGTTGGCCTATACTAGGGGGTATAACTGATGTAGCTGGAAGCTATTTCCCCCCAGTCGATCGAGGATTATGTTGTATCAGATGGTTCCAATACTGGGCCAAGGATGGAGGTATGTTTTGTCTATAGGGTGGGGTCGGTGGGGGTTGTCCTCCAATCCGGGGTTGTGTTCCAATTGGGGGTTGTGTTCCAATAGGAATTTTTCCTACAAGGGGGGGTTGAGTCAAACCTCCTTGGTGAAATTGTCCACTAACAGGAATCTGGTAATTTGGTGTGAACGACGGAATAGTGCCACTAGGATTAGTGCTGCTGGTAGAGGACGAGAAAGGTCCTCTGAAAGGGGGTTGAGGAAGTGTCAGAATGAAGTCGGGAGGAGAGTGCCCAGAAGAAGAGGGACCACTAGGAGTTCCAGATGGGGTTTGCATAGGAGTGGGAATAGAATCATTCAACGTACGGTATCTGGGTGGAAGAGTCGGGGTGACACTGGGAAAGAGCAGTGTGTCGATGGGGGCTTGAATAACCACTGTAATCCCAGTGTGAATACTCATAGTGTATGTGTAATGGACCATTTCTATAGGGACGGTCAAGATGTGGTCAGCTCATGGAGTGTCTGTACCAGGAAAATAATAAGCAGTAGTAAAAGGTACTATTTTTGGGTCATAGGTTTCGGGGAACACAGGTGAGACAGTGATTTCAACGCCTGATCCTGCAGAAAAAAGGTCCCATCTAAAAACGCCAGCAGACCAAAAAGGATCTTGGCCCTTAGGTCCTGGAAAGGGTCCAGTCGGTGATCCATAAGACACAACAACTAAGTCTCCGAAAGAATTCACTCGCATAATACGTCTCTCAGAATCGGGGTGAAGTCAAAATTTCTCTCGAGAATTGGTAATTTGGAAACGTTCTAGAGAGTCAATTCTTTCCACTTGTGGAGTGGTGACGTCGTGGAATTCACTCTGTTGAGGAGAGACCTTAGGTGAGCTTGTAGGCAGGGGTTGAGAACCTTCCAAGTTTTCTGGAGGTAAGCCCTGCATTCTATGTGAACGACGTGGAGGGTCTATTGTGAACGAGTTACAAACTTACGAAGAAATTCCTATGGTCAACTTGGATAAACAAACAACACGCGATAGTAAACAAAATCTAGGAAACAATACCAAGAAAACAAGACCTTCTAATTCCGAAGTCACTAGTTGATGATGAAATCCAATGTCGCAACAACGAGACGAGAAGGGGTTGGGCTAGGGTGGAAAAGTTACGTTGATGACCTGCTTAACGGACTTACACCCTGGTGCAATCTCCCACACATCATCGTGGGTATACCCTCTAAGGAGCTCAAGTGAGTTTGGTCAACGTCGATTCCAGGTACCATGAAGACTTGCCCCTTCACAGTCACCTTGTGTAAGACCCTAAAAAGATAGGCCACTAAGGTTAACACCGACAACAATAAAGCCTAGGGGGACAGTCGACAGTTCGATCCACACACAAGGGCAAGGTATCTAGCCCGAAATCAACTCGAGAGGCTTCCACTCATCATTGTGGGTATACCTCTAAGTGACCCCCATAATACGTGCAATATCTACACCGATATCAACAAAGCAGTGTGAGTAACTCTGTCAATATCAATGCGACCTCGTGTTTGACCCTTGTGTGAGAAGGGCTTCCCAGGACGGAATGTTGTAAATGGAATTTTGACACTCCTTAACACAATATGCTATTGTGTGTTTTGTTCTTTGGAGAGTGCAACTCTCTGCCTATTCCAAAGTGCTAGCCTAGCTAATTGTTGGTGTAATAGAGTCTTAGAAAAGAGTTACTAGTTAAATTTTAAAATTACACAATATTTTTAAGGGCCGTTGTTACTCAAAGGAAACGAAGGTGAAACCAATGTTGTGTGAGACTCTGACCCAACAATGCATAGATAGGAATGAAATATATCAATTTTTGTTCGATGAATCCTATGTACGGGAGGGAAAGAGAAGTGTTCCGAAACAATCTTGAACTACGATACACAATCTTCTTTAAAATGCAATCTCAACGAATCACGGAATAATGACAATTCTCTATTTGTTCTTTTTCAACAATTTCAACAATTGATTTTCAATATTTTCAAAAGGAAAATGCTTTTAAAAGAAAAATGTTTTTTACTTTTCAAAAAGGATATACACCATGGGGGTGAAAGTAAGGAAAACCAATAACTAATGAAAAAGCAATAAACAAAACCCAGACCAATCTTTCAATGGAGACAAAAACGACAAGCAGACAAAACTAGTCTTTTCAATTGCATGAGAACAATGATATTCCAAATAATGAGAAAATGAGAAAGACAAAGAATCCCAACTTTCAAACTGATCACCGGCTCCTAACCAAACAAGTACTCAGATTCCAGGATCAGAGAGTATATCCTTGCTAAGAAAAGTCAAGAAATGAGAGTTGAGAAAAAGATGGACAGGAAGAGCCTTTGATTTCCAAAGACTGATCGTGCACAAAATCCAAAGTCAAGAAAACATCAACCAGTGGTCCAAGAAGTTCTTTTCAGATACCTATACTGATCTGGGCATCTGAGCATGCAAAAACCTTAAATCCAAATTTTTTTAAAAGAGGGTTCGCAGGCTATCAGTAACACACAGTGCGAGAATGGAGCATTCTCGTAGGCTACCTTTGAGCAGGATGCGAGAAACTCGCAYTGGATTTAAAGGCAGAGTGAGAACTCAAGGTTTTCTCATAGGCCACTGTGGGTTTTAGTGCGAGAAGTTCTGAAACTAGGCAAAATTTTGGAAAAAGACAAAAATTTTGAAGGGAATTCTGGACCCAGAGAGTCTATCAGGGTGTCCTAAAGAATCAAAGATTGATAGAAATGAAGAAAGGTAAGGCAAGAGAAAATGGCCAAGGAAAAACACCAAAAACCACGAAGAAATGGGTTTCATCCCTGGTGGAGTCGCCAATTTTGTTATCGGACTAATCGGTAGGTGTGGACACTAACATATCTCCCTAGACCCACCTAGACGTAGAACAAAATAGGACAGGACATGACTCTTTCCCTAAGTTATGACCATTGAATTAGCTAGTAAGGAGGAATAAGTGACATACCTTTGTAACACTTCTTAGGGTCTCTGTTGCTCCCTCTTCACTCTGGTTCTCTCGTGAGGTCAAGACCAAGACAACACAAACCAACCAAAGTGAAGATAGCAAAATGTATTCAATCGTCAACTTATGTATATTGTCAAGGAGTTACACAATAAAGTGAGAATGACTTTATGGGAAAAGGACATGTCGTTGTATCATATTAATTGAAAGTAGAAGATACAACCTGATCGCCTTGATGTCGCAAGCTTCCTTTCGGTAACTCTTGGTTCCAACACACACACTACCTTTGTCCTTGCATGAAGAAGATCCAATTCCTCTTGATAGACCTACTAGAGTCTCCAAGCTTCTGATCAAGCAGGGTTCTTCACACAATTACTTCACCAATTCTTCAATTAATCCTTCTTAACCTTTTCCATGAGAATCCTATCAATATATAGGAGAGGATGAGATGGTTACATGGATGAGAATGATCCCACCAAATCAGGGAAGCCAGTAAAATGATAATCATTCGAATGCAACCCATTTTCTAGAAGATTCCCTTCTAGAACCATCAAGACTTCATCTTTTTTCCAAGCTTGAAAACAAGTTCGCACCCTAAGTATAGAGCATAGTGCGAGAAGTTTGCACCCTAGCTAAAGGTGGCCTACGAGAATGGGTCATTCTCGCACCCTAGGCTATAAGAAACCTGTGAACTCACTTTGAAAATATGTTTTCTGGAAGGAGATAAATGCTACTTTTCTCAGGAGAAAGTTCTTATTAGGAGCCTGAGTACACCATTGTCAATACACCATCAAGATGACCAAAATCATGTGTAACAACCACTGTCGGGGATGGAAGTGAAGATATGTTCCCTGGGAGAACGACAATGAAGAGATCCAATTTTAGATGGTGAACTGAAGCTCGACACATTTTTTTGACTGCTCATCTTTCACCATGGCGCCTCCATTGTTCAGAAATCTATTGGTGACTCCACTGGTTTGAGACAAATTAAATGGCTATGGAAGCTATCCTGTCCAGGAGGTTTTCCCCACTCAATTTCTCAGCCATAGCTGGTTATCCACTTCATGTGCCTCAAATTGATGAATGGAAATATCTTCTTCCAAGATTTTATGAGGGTAAGAAGGACAACCCTGTTGAGCATGTTTTGGAATTTCATGCTTTGATGCAACAACTTGAGATCCAATATGAAGACATACGTATGAAACTATTTATGTACTCACTCCAAGGAGATGTTCGTAATTGGTATCATTCTCTTGAACCTTCTATCTTTTCTTCACTCAAAGAGTTTCATGCTGCTTTCAATATTCATTGTCAAAAGTTTTATTCCTCTGAGTTAATTTGTCATAGTTGTTATGGGGATTATAAAGACTTTGTTCAGGATATAATTGATTCTTATGAAGTCTGTGATAATGAAGAACATGCCTTGGATGAGGAATCAACTCTTTCTCTTATTTGTTCATCTACTTCAGATGAAAATTTTGTTTGTTGTTTTAATAAGGAAAATGCATAAATTGAGTTTGTTCTGGAAACTGATACTCTTTATAGCCCTGTCTCTAAAAGAGATAGATATGAAAAACCTATATTTGACTCATATGGTGATGATAAGATATTTATTCCTGGATTGAATCTTGAAAGGCAACATGTTTTTAACAACGAAGAACAATTTTCTCATGTTGGGAATAAAATATCTCTTGATATGTCATTCAAGACTCCTCCTTTATTTGATCATTATGGAGACAATGATGAAGATGCTGAGGTATTTTTTATCCTGGAAGAAAAAATCATTAGCATCCAGCCTTCTGATGAAAATGAAAACTTTTACCAAGAGAAGCATGTTAAAGAGAAACATCCATTCATTGATATACATGAGGATATTTATTGCAATCAACTAGCAGATGTTTTCAGAGAAGATAAAATGAAAGTGGATCAACAACCTGCATCAACCATTCATTCACTTTTACTTTCAACAAACATTCATCCATATGTGAGAATTTGTAAAGAAGAGCAGGTTTTCTGTTATCAACCTAGTAAGTTTTATCACCTATTTTATGACCCTATAGAGGAGTACATGGAGTTGCATTTCCTCAATGTATTGTAGACTTCAAGCTTTGTCATACCTTCAACATTGGGAGGTAATATGAAGAATGTAATTAATTTGTTGTCATAGTTTTATTGTCTCTTGTTGATCAGTGGCAGAGAAGAAAATTTTCAGTTAGGAAGTTACTTAAATGGATTTGGTGGAAGTTTGTTTTCAACTGGACTATTGTAAACGTTAGTTAGAGTAGGGTCTTGTATATAAATAATCTCATGTGCAATCTTTTCAGTTTTTCAATTTTCTTTTAGTATTTTAATAAGTGACCCCATAGCCCTAGGATAAGACACTAAAGCTGCTTGTTCTTGGCATCTCACAGGGAGCATTCCATCCCCTGTGGAGCCAATGTTAGCACATAAAGTTGTCATGGGTCACATGTAGTTATTGTTAAAACATAGGTCTACACCTCTGTCGAGTCTCTCTCTTTTTTTCATACCTTCCTATAATTTGTTTCTTCTTTTGGTTGATAAAGTCAGGCCGGTCAAGTATGTTGTATGTGCAGGGAAAAACTATGAGAAAAATGCAACGTTCAGAGAAATACTTTTTGGGTTCGAAATACAAGCAAGAAAATGGGTTCAATTTTCAGCTGAAAGATTTGAACGAGAGCAAGATCAGTCGTTAGATCAAGAAAATATTAAGTCATGACCGTCAGATCTCATTGGATAGACATTGATGGTGGGGAGGCATTGTGGGGATTGGCAAAGAAATTAAAGAGTGAACGAGTTGAGTCTCCACAATCACTCATGGTCGTTGATCTTCAAGCAGGGGACACATGTCAGATGATCTCTTACTCTGGGAGGAAGAAAGCTGAAGTTGAGTGAGTAAAGGACTCTCGAAGGCTTGAAGCCCAGATTTCATCTGGACCATCCATCAATGAGGACACACGGTTCTAGATCTCTCACTTCGGAGACTTATCACTCCAGAAGGTTTGAAGAGAGAAACAATAGAGAAATAATAGTCTGAAATACCAAAGTGAATCTTGGCCATCTAAAACAAGAGGCCACGTGTAGACATATCCAACACTTCGGAAATACGACACTTCATAGGATTGCATGAACAAGTAGAAGAAAGCTCCTGAATCCCATACTAACGAGATTTTCTTTCTTACAGAAGGAACAAGATAGACATGAGAAGAAACATGACACTGGAAAAGAGGTGCCCAAGAAATAAGATATGTCGACTATTTTGATTATAAATACATCAGATGAATGATATGTCTAGGAGGAGGGGGGTTCGACCCAAGACTGAAGGAAGTTTTGAGAAATTTTTATGACTGTGTATTTCAGTTTGTAAGATGGAGGGGCATGTAGCTGTAAATTGTATTATTATTGAAGACTCATATGATTTGTTTCATCAGATTTGTCTTCTATGTTCTCTGTTCTATTCTTCCTCTTATCTGAATGTAATTGTTGATTTTAAGGATTAAAATTTTACTTTGATCAATACATTCTCAATGCAGTAGAGGATCTGCTATAATCTTGCCTATCTATCATTGTTTACTATTCAGACACATGTAAATTATCTTCGCAGAGAGGATCTCTACTTAGAGAATATTCATCTTTATGTTATTCTCTTATTCTTCTCTCCATCATTATACAAATATTTTGTTTGATAGGGAGCTTAACTGCCTTCAATGAGAATATTTTTTATAACTCCATAGCCCAATTGCCCATCACTGATATACAGTGATATCTAATGTCTTTTCCTTTCTTTAAAGTCTTGTTGATCCACTTACTCAAACCATTTTAATCCATTTACATTTTGATGGGTATTGGGCTTATCCTCTAACAGTCTGAGGGTGACTCTCAGTGATAAAATTTAATGGAACCACTACGGGGGACAAAAGTTAAGATATATTCCCTGGGAAACTGACAATGAAGAGATCTAATATTAGATGGTGAACTGAAGCTGGACACATTGTTTTGACTGCTCATCTTTCACCATGGTGACTCCATTGTTCGGAAATATATTGGTGACTCCACTGGTTTGATACTAATTAAATGGATATGGAAGCTATCCTAGCCAAGAGGTTTTCCCCACTCAATTTATCAACCATATATGGTTATCCACATTGTGTGCCTCAAATTGATGAATGGAAAGATCTGCTGCCAAGATTTTATGAGGGTAAGAAAGACAACCCTGTTGAGCATGTTCTAGAATTTCATGCTTTGATGCAACAACTTGATATCCAACATGAAGACATATGTATGAAGTTTTTTATGTACTCTCTTCAAGGAGATGTTAGTAATTGGTATCATTCTCTTGAACCTTCTAGCATTTCTTCACTCAAAGAGTTTCATGCTGCTTTCAATATTCATTGTCAAAAGTTTTATTCCTCTGAGTTAATTTGTCATAGTTATTGTGAGGAGTATAAAGAATTTGTTCAGGATATAATTGATTCTTATGAAGGCTGTTATAATGAAGAAGATGACTTGGATGAGGAATCAACTCTTTCTCTTCCTTGTTCGTTTACATCAGATGAAAATTTTGTTTGTTGTTTTAATAAGGAAAATGCAGAAATTGAGTCTGTTCTGGAAACTGATACTCTTTATAACCCTATCTCTAAAAGACCTAGATATGAACAACCTATATTTAACTGATATGGTGATGATAAGATATTGCTTCCTAGATTGAATCTTGAAATGAAACATGTTTTTAAGAATGAAGAACATCTTTCTCATGTTGGGAAGAAAATATCTCTTGATATGTCATTCGATACTCCTCCTTTATTTGATCATTATGGAGATAGTGATGAAGATGCTGAGGTATGTTTTGTCCTGGAAGAAAAAATCATTAGCATATAGCCTTTTGATGAAAATGAAAACTTTACCAAGAACAACATGTTAAAGAGCAACATCCATTCATTGATATACACGAGGAGATTTCTTGCAATAAGCCAGCAGATGTTTTCAGAGAAGATAAAATGAAAGTGGATCAACAACCTGCATCAACCATTCATTTACTTGTACTTGCAATAGACATTCAACCATATGTGAGCAGTTGTAAAGCAGAGAAGGTTTTCTATTATCAACCTAGTAAGTTTTATCACCTATTTTATGACCCTATAGAGGAGTACATGGAGTTGCATTTCCTCAATGTATTGAAGCCTTCAAGTTTTGTCATACCTTCAACATTGGGAGGTAATCTAAAGAATGTAATTAATTTTCTGTCACAATTTTGTTGTTTCTTGTTGATTAGTGGTAGAGTAAGAAATTTTTCAGTTAGGAAGTTACTTAAATGACTATGGTGGAAGTTTGTTTTCAACTAGCTTATTGCAAACATCAATTATAGTAGGGTCTTGTATATAAATAATCTCGTGTGTGATATTTTTAATTTTCAGTTTAATTTTAGTATTTGAATAAGTGACCCCATAGCCCTAGGATAAAACACTGAAGCTGCTTGTTCTTGGCATTTCACAGGGAGCATGCCATCCCCTGTGGAGCCAATGTTAGCACATAAAGTTGTCGTGGGTCATATGTAGTTATTGTTAAAACCTAGGTATACACCTCTGCCGAGTCTCTCTTTTTTGCATACCTTCCTATAAGTGTTTTCCTCTTCTGGTTGATAAAGTTAGGCTGGTCAAGTATGTTGTATGCACAGGGAAAAAACTATGAGAAAAATGCAACGTTCAGAGAAATCATTTTCAAGTTCAAAATATAAGCAGGAAAATGGGTTCAATTTTCAGCCATAAGATTTGAGCGAGAGCAAGATTAGTCATTATATCAAGCAAAGATTAAGTCATGACCATCAGATATAATTGGAGAGAGATCGACGCTGGGGAGGCATTGTAGGGATCGGGAAGAAAATTAAAGAGTGAGAAAGTTGAGTCTCCACAATCACTCGTGGTCATTGATCTTCAAGTAGGAGACAGGTGTCAGACTATCTCGTACTCTGGGAGGAAGCAAACAGACATTGAGTGAGTAAAGGAATCTCGAAGGTTTGAAGCCTAGATTTCATATGGACCATCCATCAATGAGAACACGCGGCACCAGATCTCTCACTTCGGAGACTGATCACTCCAAAGGTTTTTGGAGAGAAACACTAGCGCAAGAATAACCTGAACTACCAAAGTGAATCTTGGCTGGCCAAAACAAGAGGCCACGTGTAGACATATCCAACACTTTCAAAATACGACACTTTGGAGTATTGCGTGAGAAAGAAAAAGAAATCTCTCGAAGCATATATTGATGAGATTTTGCTTCTGATAGAAGGGAAAAGATAGACACAAGAAGACAGACGACACTGGAAAGGAGGTGCCCAAGCAACAAGATATGTCGACTGTTTTGATTATAAATACATTAGATGAATGAAATGTATAGGAGGAGGGGGGTTCAACCCAAGACCAAAGGAAGTTTTGAGAAATGTTTATGATCATATATTTTAGTTTGTAAGATGGAGGGGCATGTAGCTGTAAATTATATTATTATTGAAGATTTGTTTCCTCAGATTTGTCTTCTATGTTCTCTATTCTATTCTTCATCTTGTTTGAATGTAATTGTTGATTTTAAGGATTAAAATTTTCCTTTGATCGATAGATTCTCGATGCAGTAGAGGATCTTCTATAAGATTTCCTATATATTAATGTTTACTGTTTAGACACATCTAAATTCTCTTCGCAGAGAGGATCTCTGCTTAGATACTATTCATTTTTATGTTATTCTCTTATTATTCTCTCCATCATTATACAAATATTTTGTCTAATATGGAGCTTAAATGACTTCAATGAGAAGACTATTTATAACTCCATAGCCCAATGGTCCATCACTAATCTGGAGTGATATTTGTTGTCTTTTCCTTTCTTTAAAGTCTTTCTGATCCACCTACTCAAACCATTTTAATCCATTTACATTTTGATGGGTATTGGGCTTATCCTCTAGCAGTCTAAGGGTGACTCTCAGTGCTAACACCTCCCCACATCATGATTAAGAAAATGGAGCCAAGGTTAAATGATCTGTAATTGTGATCTGTTAGAATTAATACTTATAGATTGTTTTGGATTTTTTAGATCTAGTTAGTTGTGAGAGATTTCTCCAACTATCAAATCCTAATTATGTGTGTGTGGTTGAGACATTCCCTCATGAGTTTGTTAAGTTGTCGAGGAAAACTTTATGTATAAACATGTGTGTTGTTAGGATATTTAAACACTTGGGAGTTAGTTAATATCTACTTGGTCTAATGTGTCTCTATTTAAAAGTGTGTTTCTTAGTGTGTTTCTTTAGTATGCATTAGAATGCATTTGTAGATAGGAAATACGATGGTCACAATATTTTTTTGACACAGAGTGGTCAGACGGTTCATATTCTCCTCAATATTAACACCCATTGATCTGTGGATTAACACCCGATTGGTACATGATCTCTATTTAAAGATAATGGAGGGTCATTTTCTGATGCTCGATTGTGAGAAACTGTATTGTAAAATCTCTCAGTAATCTTTTTCTTTTGCATTAATAAATTTCTCCAAGTGGTCGTGTTGGCTGAGGCCGTGGATGTTTCCACATAGGGGATTTACCGCGTCAAAACATCGATTTGTTGATATTTGATATGGTTTTGTGATTGGTTACTAAAGGTGTTCATCCTATTTTGGAATACCTGTGTTGTCAAACATGGTATGAGAGCCTGTTTGAAGACCCACTCCGATTGTAGATCAAAATCGTGAAGCTGAGTTGCATCATCTCCATTTTATGCCATTTTTGTACATTTCTAGGCTGAGGGGGCTATTCCATTGTGTCTGAAGTTCCTGTTTCAGTTAGGAACTCTTTTCTTTTCACTCGAAAAGGTTTATGTTGTCTTAAGATACGACCATTTCAGCTAGATGCGGGGGTATAAAGCCCAAATACACCCTTTTAAATTTTTACAGAGTATTATTTCAGTTTATATTTTTTGTTTCCAATTTTATACTCTTTTAGATCTGTGTATTCTCTTTTCCCCGCACCCTGTGCGATCTTGGAAAATTATAAACATATAGGAAAAGGTGCATTTTCTGGGTAAGCTAACCAAGATCTAACCCGTGTTGTCATTGAGAAGCAAATATTTTTTCTTCCTCTCCAAGGTCATGTTCAACAACAACAACAACAACAACAACACCAACAATATTCTTGCTAAATAAAACAATATGTTTTTCTATCCCACTTGGTTAAAAGTTACTTTATTAAGTAAGAAGTCTTGAGTTCAAGTATCTCTTTTTGTTACTTTTTTTGAAAAAGTTCATGCTCCATTGTAAAGTGTATTTCACTTCAAGTATAAAAGTGAATCACTATAAGTAGCTTTAATATTTTATTTTAGAGTTATTTGTTTTGCATGCAACTTTATTTTATAAAATAACTTCATTGTAAAAGTGATCCCTGTTAGCACTTGGTAAATTTCCTAGAGGTTGAAAAGAAGAAATTCACAAAGGTAACCTTAACCAACCGCTTTTAAAGCTGGGATCTAGCCCTTCCAGCTTCAGAGAGGGATCTCTCTAAGTGATTTAGCTTTGTTTAATCTCAGATGTTAGGCTAGTTAAAAGAATTGTTGGTTTCATTGTAAATGGGTTTTTTAAGTTGGTTGAGACAAATTACACTTCCATTGGGCTATGGGGTCTGTATTTGATCAAATCTGAGAAATAACCAGAAACACCAAAGAAGATTTTCACAAGGCGAGGTAATACATTCACTGGATCTTTTAGTAATTAAAATGATGAATGGAAGAACAGGTGAGGAAAATAACTTCAATTAACAAGCAGTTAAGAATT
>SNQJ01S0043785.1:59575-111793 GCA_010110895.2 Picea sitchensis
GATGTTGGACACCAAGCTCACAAATTCCACAACTTTCCATCCGCAAACTGATGGCCATACATAGGTCATCAACCGAATGATTGTACACATTATGTGCATGTACAACTCAAAGCATCCATGCACATGGGATGAGAGCCTCCCTTATGTACAAAACAACTACAATCGGGCTCTCCATAGCTCAACCATCCACAACCCCTTTCAAGTGGGCTTGGGATTCCAGCCACTATGTCCCATTAACATAGCCATGCCATTTGCGGCTACTCGGGCAGATTCAGTCCATGTCCAGTCTGAGGCTGACAAGGCAAACAACTTCATTGAGCACATTCAACACATCCACCAACAGGTTCATGACATCTTGGACAGAGCCAATGCTAAGTACAATCAACGACATGATCAACATCGTGTGCCACACAACTTCCAGGTGGGTGACAAAGTGTGGCTACATTTGCAAAAGGAGCGCCTCGCTGGACTCTACTGCAAGATTCCCCCACTCTGATATGGGCCATACACCATCACCAAGGATGTAGGGGACAATGTCTTTGAGCTTGGTATTCCACCATTCCTTGGTGTGCACTCAGTGTTCAATGTGGGCCATCTTTGGCCCTACTTTCCACCTCTACTAGACACATCCGACATGGCAGAACAACTCACACCAACTGAGTTAAACCCATATTACATGGAACAAACCACAACTGATCAAATTATAGACACACAAATCAAGAACACCCGCCAACAGAGGATCCAGCTATATCAAGTTGTCAAAGCAGGCCAACTCCTTCACGAGGGCAAGTGGCTCACCAGGGTCCAAGTTCAGTAGTAGTTTCCTCATCTCAAGGAGGAACTCAACGCAGTGGGGACCATTGCTTCCTAAGGGGGGAGGACTGATCCAGGTGGATATTGGTGGCCACCCACCTATTCCACTTGGACCCACACCATTGTTTCTTTTAGTTTTCAGTTTCCTTAATTGTAGCACAATTTACTATTTTTAGCAGTTCTTCGGGTCCTGAACTTCCGAAGCTATTTTGAGGCCCTAAACGACGTTTTTTGGGCATGAGTGTTGCGGTGAATATGAGTCCGTTTCGGACTCGATATTCACTGTCAGCAGTGTATTCCTCAGATAGATATTTCTAACGATGTATCATGTGCATCAAACAGAGATAGTATGCCAAAGTTACGACCACGGGAAATTGATGTACCAATTTACCCCAACGGGGCCCATATTCTGGTGTTTCATCTCCTACGGTTAGGTTTTTGGATGTTTAGGGTTGTCCATTATTTCTCAATAATATATAGGCCTTCTAGCCTCATTGTAACATAGATTTCAGAGGCCAGTAGCTGCCACATCTCTTCTCAGAGATAAGCTATCAGCGCCCTAGCTAGTTTATTTCCATTCTATCTGTAAGCATTTTTCAATCATTTGTTATTAATGAAATGAAGTCTTATTTCCACTGCATCTCTGTGTTTATGTGTATTTCTGTATTTCACTGTGTTCCTACATAAATCTGGATCATACTCGGACTTGAGTACATCCATATGTAAGAGAAAACGAATGCCACAACGTCTTTTCTTTGTATATCAAATTGTTTGATGCAAAGGTTGATGCATCCTGCTCTATGGAACCTTTTGGGAACTTGCTTGCAGTCTGTTTAGAGTTTAGTTGGTTCTTGGTTGTATGATTCATCTTCCAATTTGTATATCATGGAACTCCAAGTGTTGTTGGGAGGACATGGAACAATAGAATTGCAATTTTTTAGCCAGCTAGCCCGCAAGTCCTCCCGATAATTTGTATGGTGTTGTGATGCAAATGTAGTATGTGGCTTGTTTTAGCATTTTTCCTTGATCGATGAACTTGGTAAAATTAATCTCCTAGAATAATTTGAAATCAAAAAACATATGCTGTGTGAAGTCCAATTGTGCTATCATATGAACAAGAGGCCCTTAAAATTCAAATTGGTTGTTGTTATGCTTGTAGTGATAGAATTTAAAAAAAATGAAATTTGTTTCCTTCGGTTTTTTTTTAAATAAGCGATTTAACATCCTTTGATAATTTTATGTAATTAAATTGTACAATATAAATATTTAATATTAATAATTTGGTATTTGAAAATAATATAGATAATGTTAGATAGGGTGTCCATCCGTAAACACTCGCAATCTTGAGCCCACTAGTCTTGGAGTCTGTCTGTCAATTTGTATATCGCAGAACTTCGAGTGTTGTTTGGAGGAAACGAGACAATAGAAGTGCAATGTTGAGCCAGACAACCCGCAATTCCACCTACCAATTTGTACATCGTGGAACTCTTGGTGCTATTTGTAGGACACAGAACAATAGAGGCTCAATTTTGAGCCCACCAGCTCGAGAACCCGTGAACCAAAAAGTGGCTAAGTATGGAATGAGGGATCCGTACATTCTCTATAAAATCTCATGTCCATACTTTATAAAAGTACATATTTAGTATGTATTACTCGTTTCTCGGAAAATTTCTAAGTGTGGAAGTTAGCAGATGCACGTGTTCTGATTTCCATTTACTTTTATATCACCAACCTGATCGACCGCTTCCCCGTTTCAAATTGTACAAACGTTTTTGTCTAATTAAATTGTAGAATATAAATATTTAATATTAATAATTTAGTATTGAAAATAATGTTTTTAGATAATGTTAGATAGTTGATAGGGATTACCATCTGTAAACAATCACAATCTTGATCCCGCCAGCCTTGGAGTCTATCTTCCAATTTGTATATCACAGAACTACGAGTGTTGTTTAGAGGACATAGAACAATAGAAGTGCAATGTTGAACCAGCCAACCCACAGGTCCTCTTGTCAATTTGTATATCACAAAATTCTGGGTGCTATTTGTAGGGCATAGAACAATAGAGGCCCAATTTTGAGCCCACCAGCCCAAGAACCCACGATCCAAAAAGTGGCTAAGTATGGAATGTAGGATCCGTACATGCTCTATAAAATCTCATGTCCATACTTTATAGTACATATTTAGTATGTATTACTTATTTTTTCAGAAAATTTCTAGGTACGGAAGTTGGAGGACTCATGCCTTCAGATTTCACTTACTTTTGTATCACCAACTCGACCGACTCCTTCCCCATTTCATATTGTACAAAATTTTTGACTCATGGTTTTCTGAATAGGCGAGTTACCGGATAGGCGGGTTCAATATTGATCATTTATGTAATTAAATTTATGTAATTTAATTGTACAATATAAATATTTAATATTAATAATTTAGTACTTGAAAATCATGTTTTTTGATAATGTTAGATAGTTGATAGGGATGATCATCCGTAAACAATGGCAATCTTGAGCTCGCCAATCCTGGAGTCCATCTGTCAATTTGTATATCGCGTAAGTATGACTTCTTCTTGGAGGACACAAAACAATATAAGTGCAATGTTGAGCTAACCAATCCGCAAGTCTGCTTGTCAATTTGTATATCGCAGAACTCTTGGTGCTGTTTGTAGGGAACAGAACAATAGAGGCCCAATTTTGAGCCCGCCAGTCGAGAACCCGCGATCCAAAAAGTGGCTAAGTATGGAATGAGGGATCTGTTGATATTATGGTAGTTGTAGGAGGTATTTACCTCCATGTGTAAACCTGACAAGGATAGAATACTCTGGGAAGCAAGAAGAAACCCTAATGAGCTGACTAATAACCCTAGAAGACTTGTCGGCTCAAGAAGATAATTTATATTAGGTTATTATCCTCCAAGAGAAGAAGTCGGTCAGAAATAATAATATATACTGAACAGATAGATACCCAGAATGCGAAGTCGGCCCAAGTAGTTAACCAGAATTAGTATAAATACAGGAGGTTAGTTCTCATTCTGACAGGAAGTCTCAGAATTGTAGAGCAGCAACTTGTGTGCACTGCAGTGCCCAGTTTTGTGCGCAGGTTTGAGGAGAGCTACCGGTGCAGCTGCTGCAACTAGCAGTTACATTTTTTCTTGGAATATCTCTTGGCTAGGGTTTGGACTATCTGATTAGCTCTTGTTGGTGTGCTATCCTTGGGGAAAGGTGCACTACCCTTTGTTTGGCTATCTAGCCTAGGGTTTGCCTCCTGAGTGATTCTCTGTCAAGGTTAAGATGCTCGGAGGGTGGCTTCGGCCTATGGTTGGGTGAAAATAGAGATATTGTCAATGGTAAAATGAGCACATCCATTATATTCTAACAGGTGATGGGCCCACACCTCCTTCATTCAGTCTAACCGTTGGACGGAAACATAGCTAGAAGAATCTCGTTGAAGAACTACCGCTAGGGTTACTAGTAGGTGCAGTTGCAGAAACCCTAATCCTCTCGTTGAGACACCTTAAGTGAAGATATTGACCTAATCTCCAGACATATTAGTGTGCCCTATCCTAGCACATCTCCTAGTACTCTCATCAAGCCAAGACGTCAAGTTTGAGTTTGTGGTCAAATCTAGGGTTTGTCTAAGTCAAAGTAGCCATGACTTATTCTATGAAGTTAGAGAACAAGTTAGATGGAGCCTCTAACTTTAGAGCGTGGAAGACAAGGATTGAACTCATCCTTGCCAAGAATAAAGTGTTGGATATCATGAAAGGAAAGATCATGGAACGAGAGTTTGAGGAAGGAAAAGATAAGGAACCACAGAATGTTGTAGTTATGGAGAAGTTCAAAGATGGTGACACCAATACCATGAGTATCATAGTGGAATCTATAAAAGACCACTTGATACCCTACATCTCCCATCTTGACTCATCAAAAGAGATGTATGATTCCCTAACAAATCTCTTCTCAGTCAAAAACATTGGACAAGTTATGAGTCTAAAGAATGAGCTCCATGACATGAAGATGAATGATGAGGACAACATAACATCATACTTTGTGAGGATATCCTAGTTAAGAGATCAACTGCAATCTATTGAAGAGATCATTTCAGAGAAGGAATTGGTAAACATAATACTCAATGGTCTTCCCAAGATGTGGGATGCATTTGTCGCAAGCATGAAAACAAGAAAGGAGTATCCTTCATTTGAAGAACTTTGGACTTGTTGTGCTCAAGAAGAATCTAGGATCAGTGGAAAAGAGAAACCCCAAAATAAGTATGATGATTAGGGCTTCATAGAAAGATTCAATAATTTCAAGAACAAAACGAAGTTTGTCTCAAGGAGGAAGCCAAATCAAGAGAAAAACATTTCAGAAATACAATGCTTCAATTGTCGAAAGTATGGTCACTACAAGAATCATTGTCCCAAGCTAAGGAAAAGGAAGGAGAAACACGAAGCATCAGTTTCCAAAGAAAAGGAACCTACAAAGAAGACTAAGTAGGATGAAAGAAACTTCTTCTTCTGAAGGTAACAATACACTTCTTATTTCTTGTACATATCTCGTTTGCATCGTCTCTATACATATCTTGTATATCTATCTCCTAGAAGATAATGTATTCCAAGAAGAACTATACCTATGGAAGAAAAACAAGATAAGGATTGATATCATTAGATAATACACATGAAAGGATGAAATACGTTGAATCAATCATGAAGAGACTTAGAATAAGAAAAGACAGAAAGAAGTCAGAGAAAGACTTATAACGTTTTGTAGAAGACAACAAGACGAAAGCGTGGACTTTGTTAGATAGAGAGAGCCAATTATATATTGCAGAAGACAATAAGGATGCATATGGAAGCATGGAATCTGTTAGACGGAGGAAGTTGATTATAAGCACTCATACATGAAGAAAGGATTAGGAGGAAGCTAATCCTATAATCCATTAAAAATAACGAAGTATGGTAGTAGCCATGAAAGACAATACGTGTTCAGTTCAACCACAGAAGAAGACCTCTTTGAAGAAAAGCCTTAAACTATCCCTGGTTGTTCATCCAGATCCGTGATCCTATGATAAAAGAAAGAAGTGAAATCTTTATGGCATGTAATCTATAAGAAACTCCATGGACCCAAGAGCTAAAGGAAAAACGTGAGGAAGAACATGAAGATTCCAAGAAACAAGAGAAGCCAGAACAACCTGTCATTATATCACAAGATTACCATCTTGATATGAACTCACTAAAATCAATCAAGCAGAGGAACTGAAAATTGTGATGAAGAACAATGTATGAAAGACTTAAGAATGAAAGAATTGCGAGATCAAAGACTAGAGGTCTCCCAGATGGAGGGAGAAGACTATGACGATTACTTGTTCTAGTAAACCAGACATACCTATACATCAGTGTTTATATCATCTACAATATCCATGGGTTGGAGTTCTACATTAGATGAATGCAAAGAATGTTCTCCAGAGAAATTGAACAAAGAGCATATGAAGAGAAACCTCAAGACTTTGAGGCATACCAGAAAGAGACCCTTGTATGAATATGGAAGAAAATAACTTGGTGGAGAACCTCCAGTGCACAACAGAAGCGTGGTGAATATTTTCCATAACAAGATATTGTATCAAGATGATTACTCAGAAGATCAAATCTCATGATGGCAGAAGAAGTGCCACATGGATATGTTCCAGTTTTCCAACAATGATATATTTTATTGATCAGAGCTACATGAAGCCTTCATAGAAGACTAGTGCTCCAGAACGAAGTACATTTGAAATCAAGCATTACATTATTCGTGATGAAGTTCAGAAAGGAGAAAGAGGTTCTCCAATACATATCTCCATAGATGAGAAGATAAACATACATCTTGGTAAAGCTTCTATCCAAGATAAAAGAGTTTGTGTACTCAAGTTGGAGCTCATGGAGATGACTTCCTTATTGAAAAAGGAAGAGATCATTCCCAGGTTGGGAGGGAACACTGATATGTATTGATCTATGGATAGTCATTTTTCAGTTCGAAAAATGGTCCATGATGAGTAGTTTCCTTTCCAGTTCAGAAAGTGGATTGAGATTTCTGGCGGACAACAATTTCTCATTGTGGTTAACATGGGAAATGGTCTAGATTGCTGATGTATCATAGAAAATGACTTCCCATTGTGGTTAACATGGGGAGTGGTCTAGGGAAGTCTCTCTTCTTGAGGGTTACTCAAGAAGACTGGCCTTCCTCGCCAAACAACGATTTCTCATTGTGGTTAACATGATGAATGGTTCATTTTGGAGGTTGGTACAGAACAATCTTTTCCTCTTATGGTTAACAGAGAAAATAGTCCAGAAAGTCATTCCTTAGGGTTTATACATTCTCTCTAGGGTGAACTTTGATTAGTGTAGGAGGAATGGCCCAGGGTGGGGAATGGTCCAGGCTCAACAATCAGGGACAATCATTCCTTAGGGTTTATACATTCTCTTTAGGGTGCACTTTGATTAGTGTATGAGGAATGGCCCAGGGTGGGGAATGGTCCAGGCTCAACAATCAGGGACAAACATTCCTTAGGGTTTATACATTCTCTCTAGGGTGCACTTTGATTAGTGTAGGAAGAATGGACCAGGGTGGGGAATGGTCGAGGTTCATAAAACAGGAAAGTTATTCTTCCTTTCTTGAGAAGTATAGTCTAGATATCTCATTGTTCTACTTTGAGGGCATATATTCTTTCAGATCTCACAACTATGAGTGAAAGATTAGACCAGATGATTCATTTTATATCATAACATTGTTTCTGTGCAGGTTGATATTAGATGATTGTTATGAATACTACATGATAGTAGATGTATATTACTGTGGTGGATGTGTTCCACTGTTTGTGAATATACGTTGCTGATCAAGTACTTGTGTGTTACTTGGTGTGGTAGTGTACCACTAGATTGTAGTTATGTACTACTATGGATAGACACAATTGTGTTCTATTTTGTTTCGATTGCCTTGAAGACTATCAACAGTATTGGATGAATAATCAAAGGACAAAGATTTCCAGGACAAAAAATGGTTCAAAACATTTACTCTTATAGATTAGAAGAATGGCTCTTGTATCACTCTGTGGAGTGAACATCATGTCTGATTACTCAGATAGAGTATGGTTTTGAGAGATGATGTAGTTGATGACACTATGGTGCTCATGATCTAGTCATGATCTAGTCTATAAAACTATGTTGATGCTACCGAGTGAATGGTATGTTTTTGTGCTCAAAACCATTACCTGTAATACCTCCATAGCTAGAAGGGAGTATTGATATTATGGTAGTTGCGGGAGGTATTTACCTGCACGTGTAAACCTGACGAGGATAGAAAACTTAGGGAAGCAAGAAGAAACCCTAATGAGTTGGATAATAACCCTAGAAGACTTGTCGGCTCAAGAAGATAATTTATATTAGGTTATTAGCCTCCAAGAGAAGAAGTCGGCCATAAATAATAATATATATTGAACAGACAGATACCTAGAATGCGAAGTCGGACCAAGAAGTTAACTAGAATTAGTATAAATACATGAGGCTAGTTCTCATTCTGGCAGGCAGTCTTAGAATTGCAGAGCAACAACTTGTGCACACTACAATGCCTAGTTTTGTGTGCAGGTTTGAGGAGAGCTGTCAGTGCAGCTACTGCAGCTAGCAGTTACGTTTTGGATTGGAATATCTCTTGTCTAGGGTTTGGACTATCTGATCAAATCTTGTTGGTATGTTATCCTTAGGGAAAGGTGAGCTACCCTTTGTTTGGCTATCTAGCCTAGGGTTTGCTTCCGGAGTGATTCTCTGTCAAGGTTAAGGTTCTTAGAGGGTGGCTTTGGCCTATGATTGGGTGAAAATAGAGATATTGTCAATGGTAAAATGAGCACATCCATTATATTCTGATAGGATCTATACATGCTCTATAAAATCTCATGTCCATAGTTTATAAAAGTACATATTTAGTATGTTTTACTTGTTTCCTCCGAGTGTTGTGTCGAAGACATAGAACAATAAAAGTGCAATGTTGAGCCAGCCAGTCCGCAATTTCGCCTATCAATTTGTATATCGTGAAACTTTGGTTTCTATTTGTAGGATATGGAGCAATAGAGGCCCAATTTTGAGCCCACTAGATCAAGAACCCGCGATCCAAAAAGTGGCCAAGTATGGAATACAGTATCCATACATGCTCTATACAAATCTCATGTCCATACTTTATACGAGTACATACTTAGTATGTATTACTCATTTTTCGAAAAATTTCTAGGTGCGGAAGTTGGAGGATTCATGTCTTCAGATTTCACTTACTTTTATATCACTAGCCCGACTGACCGCTTCCCCGTTTTATATTGTAATAAGCAAATATAAACTTGCTGAAGTCCAATTGTGGTATCATATCAACACGAGGCCCTTAAAATTCAAATATCCTACAAGTTCGCTTGTCAATTTGTATATCGCAGAACTCTGGTGCTATTTGTAGGGTACAGAACAACAGAGGCCCAATTTTGAGCCCGCCAGCCCAAGAACCCGTGATTCAAAAAGTGGCTAAGTATGGAATGAGGGATCCGTACATGCTCTATAAAATCTCATGCCCATACTTTATATAAGTACATATTTAGTATGTATTACTCGTTTCTCGGAAAATTTCTAGGTGCGAAACTTAGCGGATACACGTGTTCAGATTTCCACCCACTTTGACATCACTAGCCCGATCGACCTCTTCACCATTTCATATTATACAAAATTTTTGGAACACAAGTTTCCGAATACGCGGGTTTTTCTTTTAAATAAGATATTTAACATCCTTTAATAATTTTATGTAATTAAATTGTATAATATAAATATTTAATATTAATACTTTAGTATTGAAAATAATATTTTTAGGTAGCGTTAGATAGTTGATAGGGATCACCATCTGTAAAATATTGTTATCTTGAGCCCTCCAGCCCTGGAGTTCGTCTGCCAATTTGTATATCGCGGAACTCCGAGTGTTGTTTGGAGGACACAGAACAATAAAAGTGCAATGTTGAGCCAACCAACTCACAAGTCTTCCTGTCAATTTGTATATCGTGGAACTCTTGGGTGATATTTGTAGGACATGAAACAATAGAGGCCCAATTTTGAGCCCACCAGCCCAAGAACCCGTGATCCAAAAAGTGGCGAAGTATGGAATGCAGGATCCGTACATGCTCTATAAAATATCATGTCCATACTTTATAAAAGTACATATTAAGTATGTATTACTCATTTTTTCAGGAAATTTCTTGGTGCGGAAGTTGGAGGATTCACGTCTTTAGATTTCAGTTACTTTTATATCACTAACTTGACTGACCACTTCTCTGTTTCATATTGTACAATTTTTTTGTCTAATTAAATTGTACAATACCAATATTTAATATTAAAAAATCAGTATTGAAAATAATGTTTTCAGATAATGTTAGATAGTTGATAGGGATTACCATCCGTAAACAATAACAATATTGAGGCCGACATCCCTGGAGTCTGTTTGTCAATTTGTATATCGCGGAACTCCGAGTGTTGTTTGGAGGACACAGAACAATAGGAGTGCAATGTTGAGCCATCCAAACTGCAGGCCCACTTGTCAATTTGTATATCGTGGAATTATGGGTGCTATTTGTAGGCCACAGAACAATAGAGGCCCAATTTTGAGCCTGCCAGCCTGAGAACCCACAATCCAAAAAGTGGTTAAGTATGGAATGCGGGATCCGTACATGCTCTATAAAATCTCATGTCCATACTTTGTAGAAGTACATATTTAGTACGTATTACTCATTTTTTGGAAAATTTCTAGGTGCGGAAGTTGGCGGATTTAGGTCTTTAGATTTCACTTACTTTTATATCACCAACCCAACTGACCGCTTCCATGTTTCATATTGTACAAACTTGTACAATATCAATATTTAATATTAATAATTTAGTATTGAAAATAATGTGTTTAGATAATGTTAGATAGTTGATAGGGATTACTATCTGTAAACAATCACAATCTTGAGGCCGCCAACCTTGGAGTCTGTCTGTCAATTTGTATATCGCAGAAATCCAAGTGTTGTTTGTATGACACAAAACAACAAGAGTGCAATGTTAACCCAGCCATCCTGCAGGTCCTCTTGTCAATTTGTATATCGCGAAATTATGGGTGCTATTTGTAGGCCACGAAACAATAGAGGCCCAACTTTGAGCCTGCCATCCCGAGAACCCACGATCCAAAAAGTGGCTAAGTATGGAATGTAGGATCTGTAAATGCTCTATAAAATCTCATGTTCATACTTTATAGTACATATTTAGTGTGTATTACTCATTTTTCAGAAAATTTCTAGGCGCGGAATTTGGCGGATTCACGTCTTTAGATTTCACTTACTTTTATATCACCAGCCCGATCGATTGCTTCCTCGTTTCATATTGTACAAAAGTTTTTTCTTGCGGTTTTCCGAATAGGTGAGTTACCGGAGAGGCAGGTTCAGTATTGCGTTTCCATTGTTCTGTTTCCTGCAAACAACACCCTGACTTCCCTGACGAGAGGACATTAAAATTCAAATTCGTTGTTTTTATACTTGTGGTGAAGCTAACAGTACATAAACTTTACTTAAACATCCAAAAAATGATTTTCTTGTAACTTTTCGATGCTTCTCTTATACAAACAGATTATAGAAACTATAAACATCGCTCGCTATATCTATTCCTTCATTGAAGAACCTGTTAACATGTTTAATGCACTCCATAGTTACTATTAAGACCAATTCCCGCTTCTGAAAATTGCCATCCACTTTCTCTTTTCCCTCTGCTTTCCCTTTCTTTAGTTACTTGTTTTTCAGAAAATGTCTAGGTGTGGGATTTGGAGGATTCACGTCTTAAGATTTCCATTGTTACTTTTATATCACCAGCCCAATCGATCGCTTCCTCGTTTCATATTGAACAAACTTTTTGAATCATAGGTTCTTGCATAGGCGGGTTCAACATTGTGTTTCCATTGTTCTGTCACCTACAAATAGCACCCGAACTTCCATGATTTACAAATTAGCAAACAAATTCCCCTTCATCTCGTATTATTTTTCTTTCTATTTACTTGGTCCTTTTTTCGAATGTCTTATGCTTTTATATACAGAACCTGAAGTTCAACAATATACAAATTGCCCTCTCGAAATTGCGCTTTTATTGTTCCCCTACGCACAAACATCACCCGAAATTCCGTGACATAAAAATTGACGGTCGATATCTGTCACTTAGATTCAATATGACCATCGGCCCCTCATGTCTCCTGGGTATATATTCTGCCCTTTTTTTTTGTAACCCGCTCGACAACTTTCCATACTTGGGCATTTCTTGCAATCTGTTTCGTGGGTTGGCAGGTGGAAGAAATGTACAATGCTTGGTCATAATTCACCATCACTACTGCCTTCGTACTTATTTCTAGATATGAAATAATTAATATTTAATGCTAGTAGTTCATCCTGCAGGAACCGTTAAGATTGTCATTAATGTCCGGAAGGCGGGAGAAGATTTTTCATTACTACGAATTAAACCAAGATTTGTGGAGAAGAGTGTTATCCTTCCAAGTATTCATTTCAACCATGAAACAATCTTTGTTTCGTGTGCCGACGGGTTGGCACCTTTAAGAAATATCTAATTCTTAATATCTCTTTGGCGTCACCACCACCTTCACACTTTTTTTTTCTAAATATGCAATTAGTGAGATTTAATGGTAACAACTCATTCCGCACAAACCCTGGAGATTGTCATTGATCAACGAAAGTCTCGAGGAGATATTCCATTGATATGCATTAAACCATAATTTGCGGAGGGTTATATTATCCCTCCCCAATTTTCATTTCAAAATCGTCTGGAGAAAACATAAATTCTCATTAACTTGTGGAAGCAGTTCTGTCCAGATACAGTAAACACATTCGAGCATAATGGCCAGAGGTTCCACTATTCTAGGGCATATTCTTACTACTCATCTCCCTCCTCCCAGGAGAAAAAAGGGAGATGGTCCCTTGGTATACCGAGAGATATATTTCAAGCCAAATAATTCCAAGGAAAACATGCTTTCTCAGAGAACCTGCCTAGTTGCATTGATGGCTGGCGAAGAGGTTGATGTCATGGATTCTGAGCCGGAAGAAGATGATTTGATGGGCGATGATACAACAATGGATGATGGAAATGTAGAGATTGTTCTCTCTCCTGCACCCAAATTGAATCAACCATAACGGGCGGAAACTCCTGGATCGGTAATGGCGGTCCTGACAACACCAAAAGTAGTTTCAAAAAAGAAACCAACACTGAACGTAATAGCTGCTTTGAATCTCGAAAGTAGGAATTCCTGATCCGGATTATTTTTGGCACGAAATGAGATCAGAGATATAATAAATAAATGCATAGAGATATCACAGATATTCAATAATATAATATAAATGTATCAGAGATGCAACCATAAACATAGATATATAGTAATAAATGATTTCTATTAATGAAAGAAATGTACAGAAACTGTAAAAATACAGAGTGAAAGACTCGCTAGAATGGTGGCAGCTTATCTCTGAGAAGAGATGTGATGGCTACTTGTATTCACAAGAAGATGATTACAATGAGACTCTGAAGGAATTTATACAATAAACAGGAATTCCAAAAACCCTAGACATCCAAAAACCTAACCCTAGGAGATGAAGCGCCAAAAGTCATGTGGGCCCCTTTTGGGTAAGTGAGTACATCAACATCCTGGGGTTGTAACTTTTGCATACGATCTCTGTTTTAGGCGTGTGATAGCTCGTTGGAAAGGTATCATCGAGGAGATTCATTTTGGGGGCTCAATTATGCATTTAGATATAATTGAGAGAATTTTTATTGAAAAACATTCATTTGGACCCTTAAAATGGCCCCAAAAGTTAAAACCTACTAAAAATAGTAAATTGCCAAAATTGCTAGAAAACTATTTTGAGCCATTTGGAAAAAGTAGGTGGCCACTGATATCCACTTGGATCAATTATAGAGGTCCAAATTAGTCCATTTTGGGTGGAAGTCTTTCACTGTAAAGAAATGATATGTTGATGCTCCCAGAGATATATTTCAATCCAAAAACATATTCACTTGCAGGACTACTGTCCTATTCTCTAGATATATAATTAACATATTCGGGAATGAGGACCTGAACTCTCACTGGTGCAAGGAATATTTCTACTAGTCATCTCCTTCCACCCATAATGGACTAATTTGGGCCTCTGAAATTCCACGTGCAACCTATGTCCTTGGAGTTTTTTCGACTCTGTAGAGGTGGTTTCTAGTTGTGTCCTAACTTTCAGCTAAGGGCTATTCCATTTTTGCTGCAACATTTTTCATCTTCTTCCTCATGAAAAGCTTCTGAAAACTATCAATTTTACCACAGGATGATTCATCAAGGATAAAACTGCAAGGATCCTGTGCAGATCCCATGCATGTCTTTGTGGTAGATACGTTCAATGTTTTGGCCCGAAGAACTGGGTCCAATTTCTAAGGATAGATGTACAATACTCGGTGTTTTTTTTTTTTAAATGGATTTGCTATTAATTTTTTTTTCCTTGGAGTCTTTGTTGCTGCTTCTTTTCTGGATTTAACGCCTATTCTCATTGACATGGTTCAATGGTCTCATAATTATTTGATATTGTATTTACTTAGGTAATTTTTTCTAAGATGGAACATCTAACAATTATATGACAATGTATTGTGTCAATCCACTAGGATTTTATGCAAACAAAAAAAGGATTACACACAGTTTCAAACCAAGGTTCAATTCTATTCGCAATGCAAATAGAACATAGCAATACCAAAGTACGATGTTGCAGAAAAATCATCATTCTTGTTTCTAGACATGCAATTATTAAGTTTTAATGATAACAACCCATAATGCAAGAAGTTTAATACTTAATTTAATATGTTACAGTCATGGAAGAATGTATCAAGAACACACTTACACCCACACGTTCCAATACAATCTAATCTTCAACAAATCATTTGATGACAATTAGTAGAAAATGAAGTTTAATACTTAAGTTAATATGTTACAGTCATGGAAGAATGTATCAAGAACATACTTACACCCACATGTTGTAATAAAATCTAATCTTCAACAAAGCATTTGATGACAATTAGTAGAAAATCATGGTTTTGCAACAATGGGGCTTGTTTGAAACCAATTTCCACTTACGAAAACTGCCCTCCACCTTTCTATTTTCCCACTCTTTTATCCCCTGTAGTTTCTCTTCTTGGTTACTTAATCATTTTTTTTTTCGAAAATGCGTTGTTGCGCAGGTTAGCAGATTCATGTGTTTCGACCGAGCACTTCCCCTTTCTCTAAATTGGCCCTCTATTGTTCCATGTCCTACAAGTAGCACCCATAAATCCACGATATATAAATTGATAGGTGGACTTTCGCGTTGGTTGGCTCAACATTGCACTTCTATTTTTTCGTGAGCTCCAAACAACATTCAAAGCTCTGCGATATACAAATTGACACATGGGCTCCAAGGTTGGTGGGCTCAAGATTGCCATTGTTTACAGATGGAAAAGTGATAAAACGAGCCACATACTACATTTTCATCGCAGAAGTTATATTAAAGGGTAAATCATTTCCTCTATAGTTCTCTGTCCTACAAACAACACCTAGAGTTCCGCACTATACAAATTGACAACCTGACTTGCGGCCTGGCTGGCTAAAAAAATGACTCGGAGTCCTGCGATATACAAATCGATAGATAAAGCATACAACCAAGAACCAAGTAAACTCATGGATTGTATTCCTAGTCACTGTTTTTTGTGCCCTCCACCTTCACACTTCTTTCCAAGTATATATCGTGGCAGGAAAATGGGATATCTGTTATAGATGTGATTTGATTAAAAAAACGTTAATTATGTGAAACATGATAATTTTCATTTTCATATTATTTATTTAATGTTTCTATTGAACTTTGAATAACTTGTTTAATTATTTATATAATCAATGTTAATTTTCATATTTATATTTATATTAAAAAATAATAATTATACATATTTATGTATTTATTTTGATTTCAATTCTTCATATAAAATGTGTTAGTTATTTGTGTACAATGAAAATAAGTTTGGGTTCAATGAAGCTTAAGATAGATAGGATAAAAAGGTATTGTAAACTTAGCCAAATATACGTTTCTCTTTTCCCTGAACTTTATCTTTCTCATCACTTATTCATTTTTTCGAAAATGTTTGGCTGTGCGCGTGGGAGGACTTACGGGTTCATGTTTGCACTCATGCTATTATATCATGACACTGACTGACTGCTTCCCCATTCCATACCCAAACACTTCTCTGACCGCAGATTCCTGGTAGGCGGGCTCTAGATTGGACTTCTATTGTTCCATGACCCGCAAACAATACCACAACTTCTGCGATATACAAATTTACAACCGGAATCAGATCATACTGTCTTCCATGTTACGATCAACCTATCATGCCCTCTTCTGCGGTACACATTTTTCACTGAAAATTTCTTAGAAATACAATTTAAGCATCGGGTCCTCACGTCTTTTTTGGCAGTCCAACATGTTTTTAACTTTTTATATCAAATAACGATCTATGTAGCTGCCTAATTGGGGTCGTACATTTTTCTGTTCTTCATGAGCAATTTTCAAAACGACAATTGTAAGTTTTTGGTTTTCCTATTCTCTTTGTTTTCATGCTTTGTTCATGACTGAAAGCATGAAAATGAAGCATTAAAACTTATGGTTGTATTACCACTCTATTTGAGAAKTTTATGAAAGGAAAAAATGTCTCTACAGTTTTTATTAATGAAGCCTTGTTCCTTCCTATGAAGATTATTCTCTTTATTTTTCCTCGAATGTCAAGCATGCTTATGGATTGTTATTTGTATCAACAAAGGACCTTTTAATTTGAGCACTGATATGATTTTAGTGTGGTTCTTGGTCATATGTTCCCTCATCACTAAGTGTTGGTTTACAAGTTTCCCTCTCCCAAACTTTACGACCGAACCCACTTTGTTGTGCACTCATTTTTATTTTAATGCTCTGATCATGGCCTGTACTATGTGAGAGGTGGAAATACGATTAAAGTCAACCCATCATTTCAAAGCTTGGTCTTGGGATTTGCAACACCCCTCACATTCATTTCAAACAATGCCTATCTTTTCGTTATGAATTTTTTTGCTCATACGCCATAGACTGTTGATGATTTTCGGGCTTGGAGTATATCTCTGGTTTGCCCTTACAAACCCTCCATACACACTGTGTTTGGGTGATATCCTGTTGATATCCCATGGCCCCGATTGTTAGAGTTGAACCTAACGAAACTCAGACCTTGCTCCTATGTGATGATGCCAGGGAGGATCTCAAGAGTCACGGTTGGCTCGTTTTCCTTGAAATATTCCAGGGTTTCAACCTACAGACTGCTCAAGAATTTTCTCTCTCATTCGATGGATGTAGGGCTAAGGTGGGGGACATTAAACTTGAAGTCACAAAGGAATTTTTAAGCCAAGAAACAGGACTCGCTATGAGCGGGTAGAAGTGGTTCAAGAATTCTAAGGTAGAAGAGGTTCCATGGAGTCTTTTCTTTACATCTTGGAAGATCAATGGCTGTGACAAAGGTATTCCAGTCTCCTTATTGAAATCCCGATGGCATGGTCTACTTGCAGTGTTGAAACAATTTGTCACTTGTGAAGGCCATTTTGGTTTTGTGTTTCTTTATCACCTGCGTTTGCTCATGAATTTCATAGGGTTTCCTTTAAACATGCCTTATTATCTGTGGAAGAGCCTTTACAAAATGGCTAAGAGGTATAAAAATCAATGTTTGGATTCAAGTCTTTTCCACCATGGTTTAATAAAAATTATTCTTGCGCATCAATTGAAGTTGCAGAATGATGATTGGGATTCATTTTTAACTAGAAATGGTTTCGCTAACCCCAACGCTGAAGGGGTTAACAAGACTGTGATTAAGGAAACCTTAGTCTATCCTACAATGCCCTCCTCACCTACCCAGGCCTATGTTACAACCACCTATAGTAATCCTTTACCCGACCCAAAAGTTGTTGAGCAGGCCCATGAACAAGTTGCATAGCCTAATGACTATGTCGAAAATTCAAATAGAATTACAGGAAAGACCTCTAAAGGCGATGTTGATTTGGGTTTCAAAAATAAGAGAGATGGATGGTTCATTTCGAGGAAGCTTTGAAACAATTCAAACCCTCATGTGATCTCGATCAAGAAGATCGAGATCCATGAGAGTTCAGATTCCGAAATTGATAGATTTCTTGCTGGAGAAGACCCTCTTTCTTTCCAACCAGACCTCGATCAGTTTTACAACTTTGTGGACAATATACCACCTTGTCTGAAACATAGTGAGGGTTTCCTGGTATTAATTTGGGTAACAAATCTACAGTCCATGTTGGGGACATTTCGATTCACAACTGTGGTTATTCCCAAGGGACCATCGCACAGTCGCAATGTGAAGCTTTCCTATTCTGGATTGATAAGTACTACACCGATATACCTATTTTATAGTCACAGATTAAAGATCTCACTGATCAGGTTGACTCCTTAACAAATGAAAATCATAGGCTCAAGTCTATCATTCAAAGAAGAGGGAAATGTATGAAGACTACAGGGAATGTGATATTAAAAAATGTTGAGACTGCAACAACTATAATAAATTCTGAGATCATCTGATATGATTTGATTTTACAGTTAGAGGTAAGATTTCTTTTATTTTAAAATAGGGTTATTCATTAAATAAGTTAGATTGTTTTGTTCATTGAATAAATTGGATTTCATTACTAAAGTAGACTAGCTACAGAATCAAAAGATTCTGTAGCCAGTCTATTCTATTTCAAAATTTGCAAAATATTGGTTAAATATATATCTAAGTTTCTCTATTTTTTCTTTTCTTTTTAGGATATCTAGGGGTTCATGGTTACCAAGTGATATGAAGCATTTTTGGGGCTTGTTAGCCATATCTATGATAAATTTTTGTATAAACAAGAATGAACTTTTTTTAGCTTTAGAAGATTTAGTATGATCTGGGTGGTTATACCCCCCCTCTATTTTTGTAATCAATATCTGATCTCAGAAGATAAGACAATTACCTTTCTGAAGGCTTTAAAAACTCAATATTTTTTGTAATCAAGACATCTTGGCCTGGGGCTAAAGGTGGACAACTTATACATGAATTTGGACAGAACATATGTTTACATTTTTTCTTTAGCTATCTGTAAATATTATTGTTGTCTATGGTTTGTTTATCTTGATAATTCGATAATTGTTGATAGCTTTTGTCTTCACAAATTATTATATCATCAAGATAATTTCTTTCATACAATCCACAATTTTATGCTTCAGTTATATGAAAATAGTGATTGATCATTCAATTCAAATGTTAAGGTTTATCTTAATCTTGTTGAATGATTAAAGGCAGGTTGTTATTGTTAGATTTATCTTATCTGTAATTTCTTGCAGTCACAAATATCACAGTTATTATTTTGCGTCCTATCGTTCTATCATTAAAATTCAACAGTCAATATAATGTTTGGCATTTATTCTGAACAACGTAAAGGTTCACTGCAGATTTATCTCATGGATAGACTGGATGGACGATTCATGATCATACAGACGTCAGATGCATGCTCATCAACTCATTAATAGGTTAGTTTGTTTCTTTTATTTGCTTGTTTATTTTTGAAACTCTTATATGTGGTCTGGTTTTTGCCATCTGCATATTCTTGTTCCATAGTATTTTGATATTTAATCTTACAGATACATAGAGATAAAAAACAAAAACAAAAGAAATAGTTTATTTTGTTTTCTTTATCTGTTTTTATCAAAAGAACCATCTTTTCATAGATTTTCGTGAGTTCAGATTAAAACTCGCAAATTGTATAACATACACATAAATTAGAGAAACAGATATGTTGCATAAATATTATTTAAAATAGTTATATATATATATCAGTGATTAGTAATTAGTTAGTTATTTCGTCTCTTTTATTTATTTGTTTGTTTCTTTTAGGACTTTAGATTGGCCAACGGAGCCATTAAACTCGTCAGAGTGAGTCAATCCAAATGGCTTGGGTTAATTAGACAACCCCAGACCGGACTCGCTCTTCCAGTTGACGAGAATTCAATTTCACCCATCTACAAATGGCGATAGAAGGAGAGCCTGAACACTATTGATGGCACGTGGAGGTCGCAAGACTCCTCCCCCACACACCCACTCACATATAGTAATAAGAAGTCATTCTGACAACAATATTACCTCTCAAACAACAACCACATCAAATGAAAATCCACAGATTACCATTGAACTAGTAACACCAAACCCCTTGGGGTCCGACGTGCAAGAAATTGTTCATCAATCACTTCTAAGGAAACATGGTGCTTTGGCCCGTATCAGACAACCAGGTCGGCCATTGAATCAACTGTTAGACTTCTCTGATATTAGAGAGAAACTTGAAGGAACTGGTCTTACCCTAAATCCTATAGATCCAGATCACATCCCCACTCCTGCAGCCGGAGGATCTGGTATCCCACCATCACCACTCGCTTCATCTCCTTCTTCTTCAGGAGAAGAGTCATCTGACGAAGGCAGTTCTTCATCTCAGCCTTTGACACCATCCACGCCTATGGAAAATCCAAATAATCCCACCAGACCTTGGCTCGATCAAGATGTAGTGGCCATACTTGGACCCCGACATCCTTTTCCTAAACATATGGATAAATGGCTCCCTAAATTCGATCTAGATTCCAAGCAGATCGTTGAAGATCACATTAAAAAATTCATGCTAGCCATTAGACTCTGAAGCATAGAACACGAAGACGTAGTATGTAGACTTTTTCCATACACATTTGAAGGCAATGCCTCTACTTGGTATTTTGCTCAACAACCCCACACCATTGTATCTTAGGATAGATTCGAATCTTGTTTCCTTGATAAATTCGGAGACGACAAATCTCCTGAAGTCTTAGTCATGGAACTCTCTAGTTTAAAGATGAACCCCAAGAAAAAAATAAAAGACTTTAATCAAAGGTTTCTAACATTAAAAAATCGAATCCCCACTGATTCAATGCCTGCTAAAAATCTTATTGTAGCATACTACACGAAATCCCTACACCAAAACATAGCAATCTGGGTAAAAAGGTCTAAGAAAGCAACATTATTGGAAGCCTTCGAGGAGGTAAGCCAAATAGAGAAAAATATTCTCAGCCTAAAGGACAATGTCTGTAATGAAGCAAAGATTACCCCATCTTCCAAAAAGAAAATAGAAATTCTTCCTAGACCTTCCCAAAACAAAACTCAATCAGACGGTTCAGATCTGGAAAGTTTACATAAGGTTGTTCAGAAGTTTTCAAATCAAGTTATAGATTTAAGGAGATCAGCTGAAGAAGCTTCTTCAAGCAAAGGGTCTTACAAACCACCTTTTAGAAATCCTTTTAGCACAAACTGGCCTAACCAAATTCTGAAGGTCTGAATCTAGAAAGCCTACAGTATGCTATCTAGACAATTCTGGAAGCACATGACAACTTAGTTCCCCCCGAGATTTCTGAAGACGTGGTTGAACAAGAAATAGTGGAAGAGGACGAATCCTCTCCCAACATCTTCGGGCATTTTTCGGATAGTATCTTTCAAGCCAATTTTGAAACGGTGCATCCTTACAATACCAGAAGCAAAACAACGAATAAATCTTCTTCTAAAATTGGAACTAATTCCCCTCAAAAACAGTCTAAACAAATTGAAACTAAACAGAATTCAGAAACTCCAAGTTTAGAATATGATTTTATTGAGGATCTCAAAAAACTTAGAGCTAATATTTCTGTTTATGAATTATTGAAATTTCTTTTTCTTCTGCAAAAGATGCATCAAAATATTGCAGAAAACAACAAAAACAACAATCTGAACAACAACAAATTTGCAGAAAACAACCCTAAAACACCTCAAAAGGTCTCCGTTAAAATGACACTAGAATCCTCTGATAAAATAGACCTTGCTATAAAAAGTGTAACAAATGTAGATAAAATAGTTCTAGGGGCTGCGACTAAAAACCAACAAACTTTTGTTGTTAATACTCGCAGAAATGTCCCACCCTTTTTTTTGAATTTTGAAATTTTCAATAGGAATGTACATAATTGTATGGTAGATTCAGGTACATCGTCAAACATAATGCTTTGGTCTGTCTGCCAAAAAATCAATGCTGAAGTTCAACCTTCCAGTCTAAAAATTATTCATCTTGATTGGACCAGTGTTAAGGTAATATGTGAATTAAAAAATGTACTTATCAGATTATCATCGAATCCTAAATTCCACCAAATTATTGATATTATTTTCTTTGATATCCCTGAAGTATATGGCTTATTTTTAAGTAGGGATTGGTCCAAACAGCTGCATGGTTACTTTGTGACAAATTGGTCTCATTTGTGGCTGTCAGAGAATGGAAAGCCTAACAAAATCAAGATCAATCGTGAACGTTACCTCAAGCTTACGGTAACTGATTTAAATGATCCTAATGAACCATTCACTACTTCTGCCAATTCACCTAAAATGCAGGGGATGAACACCTTTTTCGACAACTTTGTGGCTGAAACTTCTACCATTATTGACCCGGAACAGTAGTCCGAACTCATGACATGCACACAGTCAATAGTTCTCTCTAAGGTGTCACATACAGCTGATGAGAATCATATTTGGTCTCTTTACTTCGATGAATCTAAATCTAAAGAAGGATTCGATGCAGGATGTGTGCTCATTAATCCAATAGGTAACAAAAATTTGATCACTTGCCGATTAGTATTTGAATGCACAAACAATACAGCTAAATACGAGGCGCTCTTGCAAGGTCTTAGAAAGGCACTATATTTAAGAGTTCAGAATTTAATGGTTTTCGGCAATTCAAAAATTGTGGCCAGACAGGTAAGAAACTCCATTAATTTCCTATCTCCACACCTGAAAAGTTATCAAGCTGAGGTATGGAATCTAATGAACCAATTTTCTGCATTTAACATTAATTCTATTCCAAGATTGAATAATTTTGAGGTTGACTTTCTGGCTAATGTCGCTTCTAAACTTTTTCCTGCAGAAGGCCTTTCTCCAAATGCGTTTTCGTTCAAGTTGTTGTTCAGACCATCTGTCCCAGACAACATCACTAATTGGAGAGTTTTCAATGACGATCAACAGATCATCAGTTTTCTGCACATGGAAGATATTTTCCAAGGTGCAGTTATCGATGAAGGTACCCATGACGAAGACCTCCACAATTTTACAGTAATATCAGACCCAAGATCTCCTCAATCAACATCGGATTTGGTAAATTCTATCCCAAAATCGGTGGTAAGATTAGAAATTTTTTATGATTTGCATGATAAATTCAGAAAATTAGTAAATTGTAAAATGAATAGTTCTTCCTTAACCCATGAAAAGGTAAATCTAGGAACTAAAGATAATCCACAATACATCAATTTGGGAATGGGATGTTCTGAGAAAGAAAAGTCAGCATTTATTAAGTTGTTTAAGGAATTTAAGGATGTCTTTGCTTGGACATATGATGATCTACAAACTTTTGATCCTAACATCATACAACACATTATTCCCATGAAACCCCAGACTCAACCTTTTCAACATAAGTTAAGAAAGATGCACCCAAAAATTGAACCAACGGTCAAGAAAGAACTAAATAAACTTTTGAATGCTAAGATAATCTTCTTGGTAAGACATACACAGTGGGTCTCTAATCTTGTCCTTATAAGGAAGAAAAGTGGCGAAATCCAACTATGTGTCGATTTCCAAAATTTAAACCAAGCATATGATAAAGACAACTACCTTGTTCCTCCCATGGAACAGATTCTCCAGCAGGTATCCGGTTCTGAAATATTGTCATTGTTAGATGGTTTTTCAGGGTATAACCAAGTCCTAATGTCTCCCCTAGACCAGCTAAAAACCACTTTCCGTACTCCATGGGGTACCTATGCTTATAGAAAGATGCTCTTTGGGCTTATAAATGCCAGTGCCACTTTATGGAGAGCGATGGATATCGCTTTTCGTGGTCTAATCAATCAATTTGTAGTAGTCTATCTAGATGATGTCACTGTCTTCTCAAAGAATAAAGGAGATCATTTAGTGCATCTAAGATTTGTTCTACAATGATGTCGTAAGTACGACATCTCTCTAAATCCCAAAAAACTTGTCTTTGCAGTAGAACAAGGAAAGATGCTTGGATTCATTTTATCCAATGAAGGGATGATCATTGACCCTGAAAGGACTCAAGTCATTTCAAAACTCCCCCCCTCTTCCAAAAAGTCTAAAGTCTATGCAATCTTTTTTAGGTTAGATAAATTTTGTTAGAAGGTTTGTCCCGAGTTTTTCAGAAATGGTCAGACCATTAAAAAACTTAATAAAAAAGGATGTGTTGTACCATTGGGGACCTCTAGAAAGTCAATCTTTTGACTCAATAAAAGAGGCCATAGTGGAGGCTCCATTCCTAATGAGCCCTGACTTTTCGCGAGATTTCACTCTCTACATGTTTGCCTCTGATCGGTCTTATGTCGCTGTGCTAACCCAAAATAATGCTGAAAACAACAAACTTCCCATTGCCTTTATGAGTTCAGCCTTTAAGGGAGCATAACTTAATTACCCAACAATAGATCAGCAGGCTTACGCTATTTTTAAAATAGTAAAACATTTTCGATCTTATTTGCTGAAATCTAGGACGAAAGTCATTGTTCTTTACCCTGTTGTCAGAGATTTGTTAGTACAGAAAGAACTTGGTGAGAAAAGGGCAAATTGGGTCACATCCTTACAAGAATATGACCTCGAGATCACTCCAGCACAAATTGTCAGAGGCCAAGGTTTATGTAAATTAGTTGTTGATTCATCTATAGAACAACGAAATCAAATTGATATGTTAATTGAAGATCAACATAATCAAAATCAAATCTGCTGTGTACAAAATCTTACTAGTCCTTGGTATGATGACATCAAGTTTTACCTAATACATAGATCAAATCCCCATCACCTTGATCCAAAGAAGAGGAGAGCATTGAGATTAAAATCTGCTTCTTTCCAACTAGTGAATGGTATATTGTTCCACCAAAATTTTGATGGAATTCTTATGCATTGTCTAGTAAAATATGAAGCAAATAAAGTCTTATTAGAATTACATGCAGGGGAAGCTGGTGGGCATTTCGGTGGAGAAACCACTTCCCAAAAAGTACTAATGGCAGGGTATTACTAGCCTACTCTTTTCAAAGATGCCCATGCATTATGCCGTAAATGCGTGATTTGTCAAAAGGCTTCTAGATGAGTACATAAATCAACATTCCCGCTGCAACATGTTTCGGTATATTTCCCTTTCCAGCAACGGGGCCTTGACATTATAGGCCCAATTAACCCCACCTCCTCGCAGCAACATAAATACATCATAACAACGACAGATTATTTCACCAAATGGTCTGAGGTTGCACCATTAAAAGTGGAAAACACCAGTCAGGTAATATCCTTCCTTAATTCAAACATTATCACTCGTTTCAGTATTCCTGAATGTCGAGTGTTCCATAATGCTTCTTATTTTTCGTCTCTCGAATTTTCTTTAGAAAAAGGAATAAAACTAAAGTATTCTGCCAGCTATTACCCCCAAGGAAATGGTTTGGCAGAATCGACCAATAAAAAATTGATGAAGATCATCAAGAGAGCGGTCTCCGAAAACCATAAAAAATGGCATAATGCACTATTCAATGCAATCTGGGCTGATAGGGTAACTCTGAAAATTGTTGTTGGTAATTCCCCCTTTTTCCTTGTTTATGGTAGGGAAGCAATTCTTCCACCGCACGTTCTCCTTCCATCCCTGCAGTTATCGCAGAAGGTTCAGGAAGAAGACTGTCCTCCTTTGGAAAGTCGGATTAATGCTTTGCTGAAGTTAGAAGAGGTAAGGGCTCAAGCAAAACAAAAACTGGATCAACATCAACTCATTGTCAAAATCTGGTTCGATTCCAATTCTGCCTCAGACAAGAATTTTGAGGTAGGTGATCTTGTCCTGAAGTGGGACAAACCTCATGAGGGGAAAGGCGAACATACTAAATTCCAAAACCTGTGGTTGGAACCGTTCTTAATTGCCAAAAAATTAGGTCCCAGTTCTTTCCACCTGCAGAATTTAGAGGGACAACCAGACACCTTCTCGGTGAATGGCCAAGTTCTCAAAAGGTATTTTACCTGAAAACTCTCTGATGCACCTTTTGTACATATTTTTCTGTTTTGATTTCTTTTCTTTCCATTTTTATTTTCTGGTTTGTTTTTATTTTCATTTCTGTTTATTGGCCTTTTTGAGTCAAAGATGCTTGTATTACAGTCTAGCTCAGAAGAAAAGAACATAATGCTTCAGCTCGAAATAATTGTCAAAGGCTATCAGAGCATCAATTGTTGTCTTTATCTGAAAATGTAGGCTAGTTAAAGATGATATTTTGTTTGAGAGTCTATTTCTCGGTTTCAATTTTCACTTGAAAGTATTCACGACTATCTTTAAAAATCTCTTTACGCTGTCCCTGCTCTTAAGAAAAGAAACTCAACGATGCCTCCCTGTCCTCGAAAATTAGTTTGATTAATAAACGTTTTTCAGATCTCAATGAAGGTTAGCTAGAAAAATTTAAAGTCTTGGAAAATATTAAGTTGTGTAAAAAACTGGAATTTTCAGTGTCACCCTGCTCTGTTGAATGTCTTTAAAACTATATCAGAATGTGAATAATTTCTCAGAGAGTTGTGGGAAGTGTTTGTAAACTTGCCAGGACACTGAACAGGTCTACTGGCAGTGGGTAAATGCATGCATGATGCCAAGACAACTTCGTCGGGGTACTGAACAGGCCCACTGGCAGCGAAGCGATGTCAGGTAAAAGAAAAATTCTCAGGTATAAATCTTGTTTTTGGCCATAAGCATCCTTCATTTTGATTTGAAATTTCTTGGATAGGATATAGACGTCAGAGTGGGTTAATTGACATCCCTGTCGAGGCTATGGATGCCTGTTGGTAGCAGTGGCCTTGTCAACAGTATTGGAGAAATTAACTTAAATGTCCTAGCTTTCTTTTGTGAAGTTTGTCACCAGATTTCATTCTTTTTAACGAAAGATATCTTAAGCTGGACCATGTCATTATTATCAAAGATGCTCAAATAACCATTTAGTTGTTGTTTGATTTGAAATCTTTCAAATTTTTCTAACCTGAACTCATCAGTATTACAGGCATAACTACTTCTCCCAGCATGTTGCCATTGTTGGTAGCCCAACATGTTTTAAACTTTTTATATCAAATAACGATCTGTGTAGCTGCCTAATTGGGGTCGTACATTTTTCTGTTCTTCATGAGAAATTTTCAAAACGATAATTGTAAGATTTTGGTTTTCCTATTCTCTTTGTTTTCATGCTTCGTTCATGACTGAAAGCATGAAAATGAAGCATAAAAACTTATGGTTGTATTACCACTCTATTTGAGAAGTTTATGAAAGGAAAAAATGTCTCTACAGTTTTTATTAATGAACCCTTGTTCCTTGCTATGAAGATTGTTCTCTTTATTTTTCCTCGAATGTCAAGCATGCTTATGGATTGTTATTTGTATCAACAAAGGACCTTTTAATTTGAGCATTGATATGGTTTTAGTGTGGTTCTTGGTCATATGTTCCCTCATCACTAAGTGTTGGTTTACAAGTTTCCCTCTCCCAAACTTTACGACCAAACCCACTTTGTTGCGCACTCATTTTTATTTTAATGCTCTGGTCATGGCCTATACTATGTGAGAGGTGGAAATACGATTACAGTCAACCCATCATTTCAAAGCTTGGTATTGGGCTTTGTAGCACCCCTCACATTCATTTCAAATAATGCCTATCTTTTAGTTATGAATTTTCTGCTCATACGCCATAGACTGTTGATGATTTTTGGACTTGGAGTATAGCTCTGGTCTGCTCTTACAAACCCTCCATACGCACTGTGTTTGGGTTGGCTCATACGCACTTTGTTTGGGTTGGCTCGAACCTAACAACACTCATACCTTGCTCCTATGTGATGATGCTAGGGAGGATCTCGAGAGTCACGGTTGGCTCATTTTCCTTGAAACATTTCAGGGTTTCAACCTACAGACTGCTCAAAAATTCACTCTCTCATTCGATGGATTTAGGGCTAATGTGGGGGACAGTCAACTCGAAGTCACAGAGAAATTTTTAAGCCAAGAAAGAGGACTCCCTGGGAGCGGGCATAAGTGGTTCAAGAATGCTAAGGTAGAAGAGGTTCCATGGAGTCTTTTCTTTACATCTCAGAAGATCATTGGCTGTGACAAAGGTATGCCAATCTCCTTATTGAAATCTCGATGGTATGGTCTACTTGCAGTGTTGAAACCATTTTTCACTTGTAAAGGACGTTTTGGTTTTGTGTTTCTTTATCACCCGTGTCTGCTCATGAATTTCATAGGGTTTCCTTTAAACATGCCTTATTATTTGTGGATGAGCCTTTACAAAATGGCTAAGAGGTATAAAAAGAAACATTTGGATTTGAGTCTTTTACACCACGGTTTAATAAAAATTATGCTTGCGCATCAATTGAAGTTGCAGAACGATGATTGGGATTCATTTTTAACCAGAAATGGTTTCACTAACCCCAACGCTAAAGAGGTTGACAAGCCTATGATTGAGGAAACCTTAGTCTATCCTACAATGCCCCCCTCACCTACCTAGGCCTATGTTACAGCCACCTACAGTAAGCCTTTACCTGACAAAAAATTTGCTGAGTAGGCTGCACAACCTAATGAATCTGTCAAAAATTCAAACAGACCTATAGGCAAGACGTCTAAAGGCGATGTTGATTTGGGTTTTAAAAATAAGAGAGCTAGAAGGTTGATTTTGAGGAAGCTCAGAAACAAGTCAAACCCTCATGTGAGCTTGATCAAGATGGTCGAGATCCATGAGAGTTTGGATTCCGAAATTGATAGATTTCTTGCTGAAGAAGACCCTCTTTCTTTCCAACCAGAGCTCGATCAGTCTTACAACTTTGTGGAAAATCTACCGCCTTGTATGAAACATAGTGAAGGGTTTCCTGGTATTAAGTTGGGTAACAAATATACAGTCCATGTTGGGGACATTCTGATTCACAACCGTGGTTATTCCCAAGGGAACGTCGCACAGTCGCAATGTGAAACTTGCCTATTCTGGATTGATAAGTACTACACCGATATACCTATTTTACAGTCACAGATTAAAACTCTCACTGATCAGGTCGGTGCCTTAACAAATGAAAATCTTAGGCTCGAGTCTATCATTCAAAGAAAAGGGAAATGTATGAAGACTACAGGGAATGTGATATTAAAAAATGTTGAGACTGCAACAACTATAATAAATTCTGAGATCATTTGATATGATTTGATTTTATAGTTAGAGGTAAGATTTCTTTTATTTTAAAATAGGCTTATTCATTAAATAAGTTAGATTGTTTTGTTCATTGAATAAATTGGATTTCATTACTAAAATAGACTAGCTACAAAATCAATAGATTATGTAGCTAGTCTATTCTAATTCGAAATTTGCAAAATATTGGTTAAATATATATCTAGGTTTCTCTATTTTCTTTTTTCTTTTCAGGATATCTAGGGGTTCATGGTTACCAAGTGATCTGAAGCATTTTTGGGGCTTGTTATCCATATCTATGAGACATTTTTGTATAAACAGGAATTAACTTTTTTTAGCTTTAGAAGATTTAGTATGATCTGGGTGGTTATACCCCCCCTCTATTTTTGTAATAAATATCTGATCTCAGAAGATAAGACGGTTACCTTTCTGAAGGCTTTAAAAACTCATTATTTTTTGTAATCAAGACATCTAGGCCTGGGACTGAAGGTGGACAACTTATACATGAATTTGGACAGAACATATGTTTACATTTTTTCTTTAGCTATCTGTAAATATCGTTATTGTCTATGGTTTTTTTATCTTGATATTTCGATAATTGTTGACAGCTTTTGTCTTCACAAATTATTATATCGTCAAGATAATTTCTTTCATACATTCCACAATTTTATGCTTCAATTATATGAAAATAGTGATTGATCGTTCAATTCAAATGTTAAGGTTTATCTTAATCTTGTTGAATGATTAAAGGCAGGTTGTTACTGGTAGATTTATCTTATATGTAATTTCTTCCAGTCACAAATATCACAGTTATTATTTTGCGTCTTATCGTTCTATCATTAAAATTCAACAGTCAATATATTGTTTGGCATTTATTCCGAACAACGTAAAGGTTCACTGCAAATTTATCTCGTGGACAGACTGGATGGATGATTCATGATCATACAGACGTCGGATGCATGCTCATCAACTCATTAATAGGTTAGTTTGTTTCTTTTATTTGTTTGTTTATTTTCAAAACTCTTATATGTGGTCTGGTTTTCACCATCTGCATACTCTTGTTCCATAGTATTTTGATATTTAATCTTACAGATACATAGAGATAAAAAACAAAAACAAAAGAAATAGTTTATTTTGTTTTCTTTATCTATTTTTATCAAAAGAACCATCTTTTCATAGATTTTCGTGAGTTCAGATTAAAACTCGCAAATTGTATAACATGCACATAAATTAGAGAAACAGATCTGTTGTGTAAATATTATTTAAAATAGTTATATACATACATGCACATATATATATCAGTGATTAGTAATTAGTTAGTTATTTCATTTCTTTTATTTATTTATTTGTTTCTTTTAGGACTTTAGATTGGCCAACGGAGCCATTAAACCCGTCAGAGTGATTCAATCCAAACGGTTTGGGTTAATTAGACAACCTCGGACCAGACTCGCTCTTCCAGTTGACGAGAAATCAATTTTGCCCATCTACAGTCTTCTGTGGAACTATTTTCACCCCATTTTGAAGCCCGTCTGTTCACTTTCCATACTTCTCCATTTCTTTGAATTTCTTTCGTGGATCGTCAGTTTGGCGGGTTCAAGAAATATTCAGTTCATAATCATTATTTGTTATTCCCATGCCCTTTTTCAATTATCAATTAGCAATTATATATAAGATCTTATTTCTAGGCATGCAATTAGTAAGCGTTAATTTCAAACATCATGGAATTTCATTTGCTGGTCGTCGGGTTGGTCCGTTCATGAAAACTTTAATCCTTGCTTCCGAGAATGAGTTCGCCTAACTGTTTCCCTATTCCATACTTATCCACTTTCTCAGAATTTCGCAAATATACAAACCGACCGTTGAACTACCCCATCATGCTCTCTTCTGTTTTACACGTTTTGCAGTAAAAAATTCCGATACATAAAATTTGATCGTGGAGCACTCGCCTCTCTTGAGTATCCCCGTAACCCTATTTTGAATCCCGTCTGACCACTTTTCAGACCTTTCCATTCATTCCTTGCTTTCCCTTGTCTCCATGACCTTCACACTTGCTTATAATAAAAGAAAATAAAAATGTTTATATATATATATATATATATATATATAGATATATCTTGTTTCTAAATATGCAATTACTGACATTTAATTCTAACAGCTCATCATGCAAGAACCGTATATATTTTCATTGATGGGTGAAAGGCTCGAGGAGATATCCTATTAATACGCATTAAACCAAGATTTGCGGGGTGTTATATTATCCCTTCCGAGTGTTGATTTCAAAATCATGAAATGTTGTTCGCACATCGTCGCCGTGGCACGTTCACGAAACCTCCAATCCTTAATTTCTCTTCGTCGTACCCGCCACCTTTGCAGTTCTAAATATGAAATAAGTAAGATTTAATTCTAACAGTTCATCATGCACCACCCATACAGATTGTCATTAATCAGTGAAAGGCTCGAGAAGCTTTCCAATTCCTAAGCATTTAACCAAGATTTAGCAGAGAGTTACATTACTGGCTCTAAGTGTTAATTTCCACCATAGTCTGGAGCAAGTCAAAGGCTCTTCCAACTCCTCCTGGGAGTTCTTATTACCCACAGCTAATTCCTCAGTGATCTCCCCTTTACTTCTCGGGAAATCGGGATTCGCGATATCGCGAATCTTGTGAGCACAGTTCACATGCAATTCGAAACACCGAACCCCGAGGTCCGATGGTCAACGGTCAACAGATCAGGATATTTCCCCTTGCGAGGTCGACAACCTGACTTCCCAACCTCCGAGCCCCGAGGTGCCGATCTCCCGATGCGAAGCCACTTGGACTCCACTCGTATCTATGGTCCCACTCTGCCATGTCACCTTCGGGATTTCGCAGATCGCGAATCCATGATACAAGTTTTCCTGTTGTCGGAAAACCCCGAACGCCGAATCCCGATTCTCCAATTCCACGGGATCTTGCGCCACGTGTCCCTGCTCTGATCGACGGCTCCCGATGATTCGGGAAATCGCCAATCACGATTTCGACGTGTTCAAAACTCTTGACTCTCCAAACGCCGAACGCCGAACTCCGATAGGTGTTGGTATTTCCTGCACCTACGGGTTAACTTCCCCGCAGCTTTCCCACGATCCAATGATCAGCGGGATCTCGCGATTCTCCTCTACGATCCTGACTGTTGATTCTCTGCCTTAGAGATTTCCTCCACTCCAAACCTCCGTTCTGCGCGAATCCCTCCTGATCTTGTAGATTTCGATTCTCTCAGATATCTTTGCGCACACTTCCTGCGCTTGACTTTCAACATCTCTCTAAGTGTTGAATTCTTTCAGGTCCTATGCACTCAAAGCCACAGTAACCTCTGCCGTCCTCTTCTCAGACTAGCTGTTGAGACTTCTGTTCCAACCTGCACTCCTCCTGCAGGGTTTCCTCAACCCAAGTCAACTTCTGGGTGAGCAAGAATGAGAGCTTAACTGCTGAGCCTCATCAACACACTCTATGTAGATGAATTCGACTGCACTCTATGCAGGAATCTCCTGGCTCAAACAGAGAAACAATTGAAACTCATTCTCTTCTCTCTCAGACTTCTATAAACCTCTGAAGTCACCTGCAAAGCATATTCAAAGAAATTGCATATAAAAGGAAACAAACATTTACCAGCATATAAGCACATACACAGAGAAAATAGCACCAGTCATGAAATTGAATCAAAATCTCTTCTTATTAATCCAATCTGTACATGAGGGCTCTCCACAAGTTCTCTGCTTGCTCTGCTTGCTCTTGTTTTGATAATGCTTGACGAAAATACAATGATACAAAGGAGGGTGCCTATATTCCGTTTTCCCTCTCGAAATCTGGAACTATCAAATCTACAATAAATTCCTAGCTAACAACATTAAAACTATTAAATGCCTTCCTATCTATAATACAATATAAGTGTGCTTCATTACATTAACCCATTAATGGTTGGCACAACAAATACCAAGGTAGATTTCAAAAAGAAGTTTGCTGGCTTGTCCAACTGTCTTTCTCCATGCACTGGCTCGCTTGATGAGGTGTGATGCTCCTGCATCATACTCCTTGGCTCAAAATATTTCATGGGCTACTGTCCATGAGCTCCTGCATAGTCTGCCCATGTTTTTGTATCATGACTTCTGTTTCCCAGCTGACATCCTCCACTGGGTGATTTTTCCATTTCACCAGGTATTCAAAATACTGCTTCCTCCTGGTCTTCCTGCCTACTCTTTTATCCAGTATGCATTCCATCTGAGGCTTCTGTGCAACTGGTAATTGCTTCTGCCACTGGACCACTGGTTCCTCAGTTCCAGTGTCTGCTTTCTCAACTCTGTAGGGGTATAAATCCGAAATATTAAATATCGGAGATATCTCGATGTCCTCTGGCAACTCAAGCTCATATGCATTCTCCCTGAATTTCCTCAGGACTCTGCACGGCCCAATCTTCTTCATCTTGAGCTTGTTGTATGTTCCCCTTGGGAACCTTTCCTTCCTCAAGTGCGCTAGAACCATGTCTCCAACTTCAAATTGAATTTGTCTCTTTCGTTGATCGACTCTGCGCTTATACTCCTGGTTTGATTTCTGCAGTCGCTGCTTCACCTGCATGTGAAGTTCTTCCATCGCCTCAACGAAATCTTTAGCACGAGCGCTGCTGGTTTCAGCCTGTCCTGACTCCCTGAGTTCAGAAACTCCCCTTGGCTGTGTCCCATACAAAATCTGGAATGGGCTCTTGCCTGTACTCCGATTCACTGAATCATTGTATGCAAATTCGGCCTGTGGCAATAACTGGTCCCAACTGCTGTGGTGCTCTATCACCAAGCTTCTCAATAGATCCCCCAGACTTCTATTGACCACCTCGGTCTGCCCATCTGTTTGTGGATGGTAAGCCGAGTTGAATGCCAAGTCAGTCCCAAGCTTCTTCCATAGCGTCCTCCAAAAATGACCTATGAATTTTGTATCCCGATTCGAGACTATGCTTCTCAGCAATCCATGCAATCGCACAATTTCTTTGAAAAACAAATTCGCGATGTGGGTCGCATCGTTGGTTTTATGACATGGAATAAAATGTGCCATCTTAGAGAACCTGTCCACCACCACAAATATGGAATCAACTGCTCTCTGCGTTCTTGGCAAACCCAAAACAAAATCCATGCTGATTGCTTCCCATGGCCTCTCAGGTATGTGCAAAGGCTGATAGAACCCTGTGTTCTGCTTTCGGCCCTTCACATGTTGACATATCCTACATCTGTCAACAAATCATTTGACATCGGTGCGCATCCCTGGCCAATAATACGATTCACTCAACTTCGCGAATGTCTTGTCATGCCCAAAATGACCTGCTAAGCCTCCACTGTGCTTTTCCTTCACCAAATTCTCCCTCATGGAGCAATTCAGAATGCACAATTGATTGCCCTTGAACAACAATCCTTCCTGGATCATGTAGTCAATCCATGGAGTCCGATCCTTGAGAACTGGATTCTCAGCCACTTCATAAGCTTCTCTGAAGTCTGCATCACCTGCATACATGTCCTTCAGATTTTCAAAACCCAAGGTTTTGACTCTGAACTCCTGCAGCAGCAAACATTTTCTGCTCAAGGCATCCGCCACCTTGTTAGCAGTGCCTAAAATATGTTTGATCACAAATGTAAAATTTTTCATGTACTCTACCCATTTCGCATGCTTCTGGTTCAACTTCTCCTGTTGACTTATAAACTGCAACGCATGGTTGTCACTGTACAAAATGAATTCCTTGGGTATCAAGTAATGCCTCCACTTCTTCAATGCCTGTATGATGGCATATAACTCTTTATCGTAGGTGGAGTATTTCAGTTTCGCATCATCCAGCTTCTCGCTGTAATATGCTACAGGTCTGTCATCTCGACTTAAGACCCCTCCAACAGCATACCCACTCGCATCACACTTCACTTGGAAGGTCTTATGAAAATCTGGCAACACCAGAATTGGTTGCTCTATTATCTTTCGCTTCAACAGATTGAAGCTCCTCTCAGCCTCTGCTGTCTAATGAAAAATCTTATGCCACTTTTTCACAGTATCCATCATTGCGACGCTGATTCCACTGAAATTTCTAATAAATTTTCTGTAGAAACTAGCTAAACCATGGAAGCTTCTTACTTCAAAAACATTCCTCGGCGATGGCCAATTCCTGATGAATTCTACCTTCTCAGGATCCATCTTCAATTCATTTGCCGAAATTACAAAACCCAAATAAATGAGTTATGTCTGCATGAAGGAACACTTCTTCAAATTTATCAGCAGCTTCTCCTGCTGTAGTCTTCTCATCACAATGACCAAATGCCTCAAGTGTTCAGCCTTCGTCCTGCTGAAAATTAATATGTCGTCCAAATATATGACCACAAATTTGCCGATGAATTCCCTCAGGACTTCATTCATCAGCCTCATAAAAGTGCTCGGCACGTTTGTCAGACCAAACGGCATGACCAACCATTCATACAAACCCTCGTTTGTCTTGAACACTGTCTTCCATTCATCTCCCTCTCTCATTCGGATCTGATGATATCCGCTCTTGAGATCAATTTTTGAAAAATAATTTGCCCCACTCAGGCAATCCATCAAGTCATCCATCCTCGGYAGTAGAAATCTGTACCTCATGGTGATTTTATTTATCGCCCTGGAGTCTATACACATTCTCCAGCCTCCATCTTTCTTTGGACTTAGCACTGTYGGAACAACACATGGACTAAGACTCTCCCTCACCAGTCCTTTGTCCAGCAGATCCTGTACCTGCCTTTTGACTTCMTCGTTCTCCTGAGGTGTCAACCTGTACACTGCTTTGTTTGGCAAACTTGCTCCAGGTATGAGGTCAATGTGATGACTCACACTCCTCATCGGTGGCAACGAACGAGGTAGTTTGTCCACGATGATATCGGCGAACTCTCCCAATAGTTCTTGAATCTCCTCTGGCAAGTCGTCCACTCTTGTGCTTGTCAGGACAATTTTTGGCTTCCTGAAAACAAAGAATTGTGGATCTTCATTCTTCTCCATCTCTGTGAGAAGTTCTTTTCCACTCATGAGAAGTATTGTGCTGGTTACTTCCGGCTTCACTTCTTTGTCTTTTATCGGAAGCAACGTGTGTGTTTTCCCATCCTTCTCCAAGGTGTATGTGTTCATTCTCCCATCATGAATAACATTTCTATCATACTTCCATGGTCTACCCAATAATACATGACAGACATCCATGGGAATGACATCACACAGAATTTTGTCCCTATATTCACCCATTTTAAATTCAACCAAGCATTGTTTTGTAACACTTACCTGGTGTCCTTTCTGCAGCCATGACACTTTGTATGGACTCGGGTGATTGGTTGTTTCTAGCTCCATCTTTTCCACCATCTCGGTCGAAACGAGATTATCGATGTTTCCGCTGTCCACTATGACCTTGCATTTCCAACCCTTGGTCTTGCAAGTCATTCTGAACAGTCTAGTTCTCTGAGCTGTGTCCTCCACCTCTTTCTCTGGTGTCAAAAGGACTTTATGCAATTTCAGTGACTTCCCACTTCCAGTGTCCTCATCCTCATCATCACGCCTCTGGGCCTCTGTGATGTGAGCTTCTCCTCTGTCCATCTTCCTGTCTGGATAGTCAACGGCCTTGTGTCCGTCTTTCCCACATGTAAAACATGTGATGATTCCACCTCTTCCCCTACCTCTACATCGGGTATGAGGAAATGTATTGGCATCTGCATATCCGCCACCCTGCTCTGCATGCTGCCTCCTCGGCTCAACATATTGCTGCCTTTGTTCAGTTTGTGGCTACCTCTGCTGTGAGGTTCCACCTCTCTCAGCCTTACCCTGAGGTCTTTTCCAATCCTCCTTGGGCTTCTGTATTCTTTCCTGGGCAACCGCTTTGCCTCTGGGATGGCTCCTGCCTCTCCCTCGCTGTCCTTGCTTGCGGCTCAACTTCTCCTCGGCTTTCAGATCCATTTGGTAAGCATCTTCCACCGTTCGGATGGTCAACATGCCTAGTTCATCCTGAATGTCATACCTCAACCCATTCAGGTATCTCACCACCTTTTCGTCATCACTTTCCCGATGACCAGCTCGAATGTTGAGCCTGTAAAACTCCTTGGTGTACACTTTCACCGTCATCAACTTTTGTCTCAGGTTATGGATCCGCCTGAACAGAGTGATCTGGTAGTCTCTGGGGATGAACTTCGCTTTCATCTTAGCGATCATCCTGTCCCAGCTTTTGATTTTCTGTTTTCCTTTGTAGCGCCTATCCGCCTGCAATTCATCCCACCATAAGGTTGCATGTCCTTTTAGCTTCGTAACAACATGCCTTACCTTCTTGTGCTCTTCGATATCTTCGTAGTCGAAGTAGGTGTCGAGTGCTCAGATCCAATCCAACAACTCTTCTGCATTTAAACTCCCCTCATAGACGGGAATGTCCATTTTTGTCTTTGAGCTCATCCTGGAGATAGCTCTGATCAACCTCTCTGTTGATGCATCTTCTGCTGAGACCTCTTCTGCATCGTGTCCAGCTTCCTCTTCAACTTCGTAATCGCTGAAATCTCCAGCACCGACTCCGCGCCTTTGGGTGGTCTCCATCTCTTCGAGTCTCGCCCTGAGATCTCGTATCTGTCGTTCCATTTCAGGATTCCCTGCCGGCCTACCCCTTCTTCGGGCATCCCTGTCTTCACGATCAGGTGACTGCCTTTCTCTTCTGGGCGGCATTGTGTCTTCTCTGTCTCTGCTACAGGAAGTAAAGATACTCCCGCTCCTCTTCTGCTGTAGAAAGCAAAAGATGTCCGACTCTGATACCACTTGAATGCCTCTCCTGCCCTCGGCGACAGCCGCTCCCACCAGGACCTTCTTGCACCCAGGCCGGAAGAGTCAAAGGCTCTTCCAACTCCTCCTGGGAGTTCTTATTACCCACAGCTAATTCCTCAGTGATCTCCCCTTTACTTCTCGGGAAATCGGGATTCGCGATATCGCGAATCTCGTGAGCACAGTTCACATGCAATTCGAAACCCCGAACCCCGAGGTCCGATGGTCAACGGTCAACAGATCGGGATATCGCCCCTTGCGAGGTCGACAACCTGACTTCCCAACCTCTGATCCCCGAGGTGCCGATCTCCCGATGCGAAGCCACTTGGATTCCAATCGTATCTATGGTCCCACTCTGCCACGTCACCTTCGGGATTTCGCGGATCGCGAATCCACGATACAAGTTTTCCTGTTGTCGGAAAACCCTGAACGCTAAATCTCGATTCTCCGATTCCAAGGGATCTTGTGCTACGTGTCCCTGCTCTGATCGACGGCTCCCGATGATTCGTGAAATCGCCAATCATGATTTTGACGTGTTCAAAACTCTTGACTCTCCAAACGCTGAACGCCGAACTCCGATAGGCGTTGGTCTTTCCTACACCTATGGGTTAACTTCCCCGCAGCTTCCCCACGATCCAATGATCAGTGGGATCTCGCGATTCTCCTCTGCGATCCTGACCGTTGATTCTCTGCCTTAGATATTTCCTCCGCTCCAAACCTCCATTCTACACGAATCCCTCCTGAGCTTGTAGATTTCGATTCTCTCGGAGATCTTTGCGCACACTTCCTGTGCTTGACTTTCAACAACTCTCTAAGTGTTGAATTCTTTCAGGTCCTGTGCACTCAAAGCCACAGTAACCCCTGCCGTCCTCTTCTCAGACTAGCTGCTGAGACTTCTGTTCCAGCCTGCACTCCTCCTGCAGGGTTTCCTCAACGCAAGTCAACTTCTGGGTGAGCAAGAATGAGAGCTTAATTGCTGAGCCTCATCAACGCACTCTATGCGGATGAATTCGACTGCACTCTATGCAGGAATCTCCTGGCTCAAACAGAGAAACAATTGAAACTCATTCTCTTCTCTCTCAGACTTCTATAAACCTATGAAGTCACCTGCAAAGCATATTCAAAGCAATTGCATATAAAAGGAAACAAACATTTACCAACATATAAGCACATACACAGAGAAAATAGCACCAGTCATGAAATTGAATCAAAAGATCTTCTTATTAATCCAATCTATACATGAGGGCTCTCCACAAGTTCTCTGCTTGCTCTGCTTGCTCTTGTTTTGATAATGCTTGACGACAATACAATGATACTAAGGAGGGTGCCTATATTCCGTTTGCCCTCTCGAAATCTGGAACTATCAAATCTACAATAAATTCCTAGCTAACAACATTAAAACTATTAAATGCCTTCCTATCTATAATACAATACAAGTGCGCTTCATTACATTAACCCATTAATGCTTGGCGCAACAAATACCAAGGTAGATTTCAAAAAGAAGTTTGTTGGCTTGTCTAGTTGTCTTTCTCCACGTGCTAGCTCGCTTGATGAGGTGTGATGCTCCTGCATCACCAACATTCTCATAAACCTATGGCATCAGCTCGACAACAGTTCTGTGGAGATACAATGAACATGTTCGGGCGTGAGGACCAGAACTTCCAGTGGTCCAGAGCATATTCTTATTACTCAACCTCTTCTGCAGAGAACTAAGTAATTTGGACCTCTAGGATTGCTTGTGTAGGCTGTGTCCTTGAGGTTTTTGACTGTAGGGACTTGGTCTCTTGGTGCACCGATAAATTTATTTCAGAAAAAATAATTATTCCACTGCGGGACCGCTCTTCTTTTTATTTGTCACCTCAAGTCTTCCACCAGATGTTAAGATTGTCGAAGCCAACATTGACGTTCAAAGAGAAGATTGCAAAGAGTTCCTAGCAAAGCATAATAACGAGTTGGACCTCTTGCCCCATTTATTGGAAGACCCGATTTTAGTTCCTGAAGATATCACATGCTTCCAAGTTAGTTCATTTGGAAATCCATTCCGCAAAATTTCTTGGTTGTTTACAAGAATAACAAGACAGGAGTCCACAACAACTATTTCCCAGATGGCTCTTTATATTTTGTATTTCATAGTCAACAAACAAGCCATTTTTTATTGGGGCAAGTTAATTTCCCATGAAATCTGTTCCCAATTGTCAAGCTTCAAAAGGTAAAAGGAATTTTATATGTCGTCCTACTTAGTTTTTGCGATAGCACATTGTTGTTAGTTTCTAGAACTGTCTCTGTCCAATAATGTCAACTGGGAATTCAACCCAGTAACATTCTGGTACCAGGGCTTGTGGAAGCACAGAGATTCCCACTGTTTTTATGAGGTTTTTAATGGCTTTGTGTCTGTTTTCAAAGTTTTGTTGTTAGGAGAAGATGCTCCCCACATATCTGAACATTTAACCATTTATTTGGACAGGAAGGGAACACTTAAACATTTGGATAATTACACTATGATAAGAAATTTTGGCTCCACTGAAAAACCTGCTCTTCTTCTATGTCACATTACGGGAAAATGTTTATTGCATAAGTAGCACGACAATACAAATACTGGTTGCATCTATTGCAAAAGAAGAGAAAAAAACATTTCATTCCTCTACCTTGGAAAGTCGGGGAGTTCATGTTGAAAAATGTCAACAAAATTGACGAATTCGCAGTGCATTCTATCAACTTCAACCTGAGATATGTTGAATGCATAAGAGGATTCGACCCTGATAATATTTTTCAACAACATTTACAAACACTTGGCCTCAACGTTTGTTTTTTCAAAAAACACGTGTCCGAAAACATAGACACTGGCAATAACACTCCTGCTTCTAATGTCAGTGTCATAGACACACTTCAAAGAAACACTAAATTGTACAGGAAACATGGGAAAGGCCTCGGTGACAAGAGTGTTCAATCAACGAATAACACTCCAAAAAGTACAAAATCTAGAAGCATTGCTCCAATGGCCCACCACAACAACAAAGAAACTTAGAGCTCTTCAAATGGAGGAGGAGATAATGACCCTCCTCACTCTAAAATTGATAGTTCTCATAAGCTTCCAGTAGACAAGAAGAGAAAAAAAATGTGGGACAGGTGGAAGAGCCAAAAATTCAAAGTGAGAAAATGGAACTTGACACTAATCTGGATAGCATGTTCTGCTACCTTGATTAGCCTGGAGACACCATCTAGCATAGTCGTCCAATGGACATATCCGATACCAAATTTTTTGACGAAGATGAATCCTTCGTGTTCCAGAGCATTGTTTTTGACAGCCAGTCCAAAAAATTGATAATTGAGAAAAAATATGTAAAAAATAAGAAAGGAAAATCTCGTCCAGAGGTTGACCTTGCGAACATGCAACCATCCCAAATATTTCAACTTCACAAGGCGAGCATAGATTCACTTCATGATTCCATTGGAGGAATCGAGGCCGAGAGTTCTAGACTGAAGGACCGGGTCAAGGAATTGGAAGAGGCTTTGATTCCTATGCCATTGCTTGTCAATCCTTTGGCAATAGCCATGCCTGCCATCCCTGTAGCCAAATTAAAAGGATGCTCCAACCTCCTCGCATCTTGTAGAGGATATGTGGAGAATAATATCAAGAAACGAATGGAACTGGTTACTGAGGCGTGGAAAACTTCACAAACCATCACTTCCCTTGGCACCAGGGCACATAGTTTGCTCGAACATTTGATGGCAGAGTTAAAATATGAAGAACATTTCTATTTAAACATGGTCCTTCCTTTTGGCACCATTGTCAACAATATGACAGAAACAAAAAGAAGACAACAAGATCTTCCATCCAAAACCCGGATCGATCAATTAAATGCATGCTGGAAAGAAAAAGTGAAGAAGTTGCATCTCATTGTTCAGTCATGTGAACAAGTCATATCAAAGAAAGATAAATTATTCACAAGGCTGTCAAGAATAAACTTAGCTGAAAAGACCAACGACTTCCAAGACCCTGACTTAATCACAAACTCCTTTCCCTTAACTAGGCAAGAGTTCGATAAACAGGTTGACATGTTTAAGGCGTTGTCTTTGGAAAAGTTTTACAACATCCTTGAATATGATCAAGCTCATGTTGACGACTAGCTAGTCGACTATTCAATATAGAATGAGAAAATTCATCAGGCTCTGTGTAATCTTTCTATCGACTTCCAGGAATTAGAAAATGATATTTTCAACATAAAAATTCGGAATGAGATCAATGTTGCCCCAATGAGAAGCAACATTGAAGAATGGATCAAAAGGGAATTGAAGCAGGTCGTCGACCAAAGGCAACATGCATTTTCCACGATTCCAGCAGCCATCGACGACATCAATGAAATGACAGCTGCAAGCAAATAGCAAAAGGTCTCATATGTACCATCACTGTAAGTCTACTGATCACATCCTGCTTTCTTTATCAACCCAGTTATTCCACTTTTTTAAATAGAAATGTGTAGCCAAACAGTTATACCTTTCAATTTTTTTTTTTGCAGGTATTGCACTCTATCTTCTTTCTACAATCTTGTTTCTTGTACATATTTCTCTTATGGTCTGTGGGAGCCCCAATCCCAGTCTATATGACAAACACATTGAAATTTCCAGTAACATGTAACATACTTTTATTTTTTGATATATTTCAAAATTTTCAGTAATATGTAACAAACTTTTGTTTTTTTACATATTTCAAATAAAATTGTTTTCTTATCTCCTTTTAAATTTATATCCTCATACATTTTTATCTTTCACCAATCTATATGACAAATGCATTTAAATTTCCATTTTTTTTCTTCCACTATGCACAAATTGTATTTTGTTATATATTTTCAAAAAACAAATGGCGCTCTACATGCCATGTGTCGTTTACTGCATGGATACCACCTGTGCGTCATGTTGCTTGCCACATCTTCACTGCAATTTCCATCTGCCTCTACTACTTTTTCCTATCCCACTTCAACCCGACACACTTAACCAATTATCTCTCCGCATGGTCACGCCTTAGCGTTAACGAAATTTTATGCCTCATGTTCTATGTTCTGTGATACATTTTGTACCAAACACTTCCATCATTTACAATTCGACCTCATTTTCCACAATTTACCTTATAACCTACTTGGCAGGGACTACAACGTTGTTATAGATCTAATCAATAACATTGTTATATATCTAATCAATAACATTCCAATGATTTATAATAATTTATTATACTGTAAAAACAAAATTCATACCTCTAAACACTCCCGTATAATGATATTTTTAAGAGTGTTTACATTTGAAAAGCACATGCATAGTTTTGAAATTGAAATAGTAAGAAAAAGTTGTATAGAAAATATAAAAAGTATTAACAATGAAAAACATAAATAATAACATTAACAAAATTTATAAGAAAATCATAAATAACCCTAATAAATGAAATAAAATAAATAAATAAATATTAACAAAGAGCTATCTGATATAAACTCATAATGTCAATAAGTTTAACTCCACATAGGGGTGGGTAACTGCCAAATACATTCATATTGTGTTTCTCTTAATAATTTGGCATATGCTTCACTTAACCATTTGGCCAAACAATTTTAATATTTGATGCCCATGGGAGAGTACTCAAGGTATTCGGACTTATACTAACCCGTAGACCTGGATTCAATTCTCTCTTAAATGGGTGAAGAATTTAAATAATTTGTAAAAAGGTGGTGTTTATTAAAATTAGACCAGTAAATTTTTATTTATAAAGATTATAATGAATAAAAATATTAAATTTTAAATAATATTAGAAATGAATTTTTAATAAAAAATAAGTGGAAGTTTTTGAAGATTTGTTTAATTTAATAAAAAAAAAATTAAATTTATTTTTATATATCAATTTTATACATTTCATTTATATTAAATTATAAAATATATATTTTTATGTAGTTAAATTTTATATATTTTAATTGACATATAAAATTATTTAATTATAAAAATATGATTCATATTAAATTGTAAAATATATATTTTTGAATGTAAGAGAATAATTTAAATATATATTAAATGGGTGAAGAATTTAAATAATTAATTTCCATGTAAATCTGTGAAGAATTTAAATAATTTGTAAAAAAGTGGTGTTTAATAAAATTAGATTTATAAATTTTTATTTATAAAGATTATAATGAATAAGAATATGTAATCTTAAATAATAATAAAAAAGAATTTCTAATAAAAAGGAGTGGAAGTTTTTGAAGATTTGTTTATTTTTATAAATAAATTTTTAAATTTATTTTTATATATCAATTTTATACATTTCATTCATATTAAATTATAAAATATATATTTATACATTTCATTCATATTAAATCATAATATATATAGAGATAAATTTTATATATTTTAATTACCATATAAAATTATTTAATTATAAACATATGATTCATATTAAAGTGTAAAATATATATATTTTTTAAATGTAAGAGAATTTTATATATCAATTTGATGTTTGGTTTTATATCTTTATGGATTTTTCTAGGATTGATATATGTATACATGTTTAATATTTACTTTTAATTTATATCCTTCAGATATCACAAGCTAAGAGCATTTAAATAGTCAAAATCATACATAAAATTCCAAATACTTGAAGTTATTACCTTTATTTCATTTTACAATAGATTAGTATTAAAAAAAATAAAAAATAAAAGTATCACAATCTAAGAGCATCAAAATCCTCAAAATCACCTAGATCTCATCAGCAACAACACCAACCCTTAACATACTTGAAGCTATTACCTTTATTTCATTTTACAATAGATTAGTATTAAAAAAAATAAAAATAAAAATTCAGTGCAAAGCGTTTTTGACATTGTAATGTTTGGCAGCCTAGAATCATCTTGTCAAGCCATTCATATATTCATTAAGTTTACTCGTTCAAAGCTAACACGATCTATTTTATTAAAAGCAAAGGAAAGCAGTGCACACAGTGTAACAGTAGAGAAGGTAGCCCAGAACAAGATATCAACAGAAGAAAGCGATGGCTAGCAGATTAACAGAAGAGCCAACCATACATGCAACATGACTACTAGAAAAACCTAAAAAGAAAAGCAACACTCAAACATTATATCATTGTCTAAACAGTGCAAACTTCTATTTTCTCTTTTTTCAGGGATCATCTTGAGCTATATATCAGTAGCACTCGTAAAGTGTGATGTTCAAGTGGAGACAAAAATAGGCTTGTCCTTCCAACGTATCGGTGGAGAGGGTGGTGATCCCTCTTTCCATGAAAAAATCACCAGTGCCTCCCACCATTGATATATCTCTGTATTTAACAGTGATTGGATCAGCTCCAACCAATGTGATTGTGCCTTTATAATCTGTAGAATTGAGCACAATCATGAATGCAAACCAGGCGCTATAGGTGTTCTTCATGTCATAGAAGTAGAATCCCTCAGCTCTGCCCACAGGAGGGGACTGGAGATTATTGTTGAGTGTGAGAGGATCGTTGAAGACTACCATATCTTTGAAGTTGTGATCGTTTTTGTAAATGTTGCGTTATGCTTGAGAGGAGCCCCCACAAGGGCAAATGTTGCGTTATGCTTGTTCGAGCCATTGTAAAGGATATCATGATAATACAAAACCAGATTCATGCAAGGCTTTAGTGCAAGCCTAGTATTCTTATTTCCACTTCCATTATCGGTTGCATACATCTTTTCCAGCAAAACAGTAGCCCACTCCAAACTCCATAGAAAACACAAGTTCGAGAGTTTAGCAGATTTCTTACAGCATGCCATGCTCAGATTTTATATGTTTAAAACTCTCTAATTTCAGTTCGTTATCTTATTTTAACTTTAGTTATCTTATTTTAACCGTGTCTTAGAGGACAATTGTGGTATATGTAATATATATACATTATTGATGTACATATTAATTGAATTGACTTAGTGCCTTTTCCATCAATATTTTTTTCCTTTTTAATCTTGTTAGTTATTCACTTTCTTACCTGTATTCTTAACAATATCTTAACAATGATATCAGAGCATAAAGATGATTTTATGAGCCTGGTAATTTTTCAAAGCACATAAAGATGATCTTATGAGCCTGGTAATTTATCAAAGCACGCTTATGATCTTGGTGTATGTGGGATTGTGTGTGGATCTATGCAGTGGATGAGGACTGCCTATTAGAGCTTCAAAAAGACATGCAAAAATAATGAAAATGAGGCCAGATTCTTTATTTTATTTTAAAGAAATAAATGAAGCAAAGTGGTGGTTGTTCATTTGGTGGCTTAAGAGATGTATATTTTAAGAGGGAAGTAGTTTTATTGGATATATATATATATATATATTTGTTATAAATATTAAGAAGGCTATGTGTAAAATTTTATTGGAGAATTTATTAGATTGCCTGTGCATTCTTGTGATTGATCCGGATTATTTTCGACATGAAATGAGAGCGGGGATATAACACATAAATATTTAGAGATATTGCAAGAGAGACAACAATATAACAGAGATATAACGGAAATAAAACAAGAGTTATAGATATACAGTAATACACGATTTCTATTAACGAAATAAATGTACAGAGACTGTAAAATACAGAGTGAAAGACTCGCTAGAATGGTGGTAGCTTATCTCTGAGAAGAGATGTGATGGATACTCACATAAGTGAGAAGATGATCATTACAATGAGGCTCTAAGGGCCTTTTTAACATAAGTAAAATCCAAAACCCTAACCCTGGAAGATGAAAATCCAAAAGGTTTGTGGGCCCCGATGGGGGTAGTTGATACGTCAACTTCCCAGGGGCGTAACTTTTGCATACAATCTCTGTTTGGGGCGCTCAATAGCTCGTTGGAAAGATCTATCCGAGAACTACAAATTTTAGGTGAGAAACATCGATCTACTATCCATGTTGCTCTTTTTTTTCTCAAAAAACATTGTTTAGGGCCTTAAAATGGCCCCGAAAGTTAAAAACTGCTAAAAATAGTAAATTACCAAAATTGCCAGAAACATGTTTTGGGCTAGTTGGAGAAGGTGGGTGGCCATTGATATCCACTTGGATCAGTGATGCCCCTGGGAAATAAAGAGAGGTTCGTAAAGGTGGATTGCGTGTATTTAATGATAATTATAATGAAGCTCAGCCTACTATAGTGGTGATAAAGCAATAAAAAAATTAAAGAATTAAACCCTAGTCATTGAGCATAAAGAAATTTCCGGTAAAAATTTGATTGGTATGTTTTGGGCATGTTACAACATTGTGAGAAGTTGTAATATTGTATTGTGTTTTGTACTCTTATAATACCATGGAGGATACACTTAAAGTTGTTATTTAAGTGTGAGTGTTTTCAAAATGGAGATTATTGTATGTTAGATAGAGCCATCGTTGTGGGGTAAAAGCCATTGTCGAGAGGAAGAGCACTTGATTGTGTGTCCAGAATTGTTGTTGTTTGTTGTGAGAAACTATTTATAGGTGGAGCCTATGTAGCTAGAGATCAAGTCAACGTTTGCATAGATTTACATATACATCATCGAAAATTTTAAAGAATAATTAACTCGCTCATTTTGGACTAGTGTTTGTTTAGAATTTTATGACTTGCAATTGTAATTGGTGCATTTTTCGGTTGAATCCAACACCCTTCTGTTGAGTTTAAATTTGATATTGTTGAGTTGGATTATTGTAAAAGGGTGGATTTGCAAGAAGCCATCTTTCATATAGCAAGGAGATCTACAACAAAAGACCGATTCTGAACTTGTTTCTGTTTAGAAATTTCCATAGTCTGCTCACAACAAATACAGTGAAGTCAATGGATTTGATAATGATCAAATGATAAACCAGTGTTTCGATCTTCATCCATGTATGCATTGTGAAAACGTGCACATTGTTCTAGTAGCTTATACAGGTGATGGATCTCTTCTTGGCCATACTTGTAACGGGAAAATATGAGATAATAATCTTAGATTGATGGACCAAATAGGAAATAAGCATGCAGTCTGCTCACAACAAAATTAGTGAAGTCAATGAAGTTGATAACGATCATATCAGTGAAGTCAATGAAGTTGATAATGATTAGAAGATAGATCAATGTTTTGATCTTCATCCATGTATACATTGTGAAAGCATATACATGTGCAGGATCTCTTCTTGGCCATACTTGTGAATGACGGTCAAAGAAATTTGAACTGCTTGTCCCTGACAGGGGGGAAATCTAAAGTTTCTAATCAGGTTCCAAGTTTGATTTAGAGCCTATGAACAGATGATCAAGTATGAAACCTAGTTCCTAGTATGCAGTCTTGTTCCTGAACATATTGTTGTTGATATGGTTTGTGGTAATCCTAAAACCATTCCATTCATAGTTTTTTATCCTTGAGCTCTTGATAGTTTGTGGTCAACTTAAAACCACCAATTAAGCATAAGACATGAAGTTCTTCTTGTTACATTTTCATATTTTTGAGCCTTGAGCTCTTGTTAGTTTATGGTCAACTTAAAACCATGCCATTTAGTAGAAGACATCAACTTCTACTAAACATTCGGTTTTTGGTCGTCCTGAAACCACCAGATTGGTTTGTGGTCATCCTGAAACCACCAAATGAGATTGTGGTCAGCCTTAAACCACCAATTTAGTAGAAGATGTCATCTTTTGCTATTTTTTTAGAGTTCAGAGAGGATCTTAAGTCCTCTGCATATTTTCTTGACACATTACTAGTTGTCAAGAAGGGGTAGTTTTTCAGGAAAGAATGAAATTATGATTAAGGGGGGATGTTGAAAAATCTCTAATATCAGTTCTCTATATTACCCTAGCGGTCATACCGTTAGAGGAAAATTGTGGTATATGTATTATATATACATTATTGATGTACATATTAATTGAATTGGCTTCATGCCTTTTTCGTCAGTGTTCTTTTCCTTCTTGATCTTGTTAGTTATTCACTTTCTTGCCAGATTCATAATGAAGAAAAAAACAAAAACATAATGAAAATAATTGAAGCAATCAAGAAACCATGATGAACAAAGATAAATAGAATATTGACAGAAAAAACATACTCTATAATCATTAATGAATGAGCAAATAATCATGTACATAGATGTACATAGATAATACAAATATACCATAACTGTCATGTAACTATATAACAGTTAGGTAAACTAACGAACTATGATTAGAGTTTTTAACATTATATACGGGGATATGGTGAATTTTATGCTCATATCACAGGCATAGATGCAACATCTAAAAGAGGAAGGAATGATGGGACTCAATCTATGTGACTTCCATCTCCTTCTTTGATTTATTTATAGACAATTCTAGGAGTAGCTGATTGAAGTTAAACTAAATTGACTTTAGGTTAAAGGTTATCTCTTGTTATACATAGATACTAGAACAAAATGTTTCTATTTATGTTAAGTGGATATCTTCGTAGGATATTTCACAACAAAAAAATTAAAAATAATACACAATATACCATTTACTTATAAATCACGGGTGAGCATCAACTCCAGAGCTTGAGAATTTAAGTCACATAAAAACAATTAAAAATAATACTGTGTATACTCAAATAAAATAATGCATACCTATACCATTAACACCAAGGATGCCGACAGGGGTATAGATCGATTGGCAAGTATCGTTTAAATGGAAGGAAATGTAAAAATGAAGTCTCAGTTTCGATTTGCACCTAGATTTACCCAAAAAATTTAATAATAGGATTAACAAGGTTCAAAAGAACTAAAAATCTTTCCATAAGCTAGGAATAACTACACAAAGGAAATTGAATTCAATTTGATCTTTTGCGGATGGTTGGATACCCAAAACCTATAAATATGCCTAGGAAAATATATTTATCACATAAAACCATTGTCACCGGCCTAAACCAGTTGTGTGAATCCAGGTTAGACTTTGACAACACTTTCACTATTTTCAAGAGGGTTTAGCGGTCGCTAATTGCCATTGAAAAAAAGTTTACATGTAATGGACTGTTACATGTACTTGAATGTATGATATTATTTGCTTATATTCTTTGCATCATCAAGCAATCTAGCAGGGTTTCTTATGAAATGAATGTTAATAATATAGCCAAGAAATTAAATAACTAACAAGATCAAGAAGGAAAAGAAGATTGGTGAAAAAGGCACGAATCTAACTCAATTAATATGTACATCAATAATGTATATATAATACATATACCACAACTATCCTCTAACGGTATGAACTTTAGGGTAAGATAACAAATTGATATTAGAGAGTTTTCAACATCCCCCCTTAATCATAAATTTGTTCTTGCCTGAAAAATGCCACTTCTTAACAACTAGTAAGGTGTTAAGAAAATATTCATAAGGATTAAGATCCTCTATGAACTCTAAAAAAATAGCAGAAGTTGATGTCTTCTACTAAATTGGTGGTTTAAGGGTGACCACAAACTCATTTGGTGGTTTCAGGATGACCACAAACCAATCTGGTGGTTTCGGGATGACCACAAACTAAATGTATAGCAGAAGATGATGTCTTCTACTAAATGACATGGTTTTAAGTTGACCATAAACTAAAAAGAGATCAAGGCTAAAAAATCTGAGCAGAACTTCATGTATTTTATTTAATTGGTTGTTTTAAGCTCACCACAAACTATCAAGATCTCAAGGCTCAAAAAACTATGAATGGTTTTAGGATTATCACAAACCATATCAACAACAATATGTTCAGGAATAAGACCTCATACTAGGAACTAGGTTACATACTTGATCATCTGTTCACATGCTTTAAATCAAACTTGGAACCTGACTGAAAACTTTAGATTTCCCCCTGTCAGGGAAATGTGATTCAAATTCCCTTGACCATCATTCACAAGTATGGCCAAGAAGAGATCCAACACCTGTATAATCTACTGGAACAATGTGTACGCTTTCATAATGCATACATGGATGAAGATTAAAACAATGATCTATCATTTGATCATTATCAACTTCATTGACTTCACTGGTTTTTTTGTGAGTAGACTGCAGAAATTTTTGAACAGAAACAGGTTCAAAATCGGTCTTTTGTTGCAGATATTCTTGATGGATGAAAGATGGCTTATTTCAAATCCAACCTTTTAGAGTAATCCAACTTGACAATACAAAATTTAAACTCAACAGAAGGGTGTTTGTTGCAACCAAAATATGCACCCAATTACAATTGCAAGTCATAAAATTCTGAACAGACACAAGTTCAGATTGAAGGAGTTGAATATTCTACAAAATTTTCTTGAATGAAATCCCTTATTGTTGGAACTAATAGGGCTTCAAAAATGGAAGCCTGACTGTCAATCATTGATGTTGTTGTTCCCCCCTATCAGGGACAACTTACCGAAGCCACATTCTTCCTCTTTCCATAATTCATCACCCAAATTAATAAATTCATTTCATTTCTTAGATCTTGTCAGGATCTCACAGAAGATTTGACATTTCACTTGCAGCTCACAAACTTCTATTCTCTAGACATGCGGTTTTAATAAAACAAAAAATTCCAGCCACTTTCGTTATAACAATGGCTCCAAAATTTACTTACGAGCATGAAGACACAAGAGCTCCTTCACATAGGGTTCACGTGGGGTTCTTCCCACACAACAAACAATTCGCAAGCGACAACGCACACAATTCCTCTTGGCAGCTTCTTTGAACTCATTTATTTTTATTTCTTTATAAAAACCAAGATAAATCTCTGAAGCCACTTTTGAAATTTAAATAAATAGCCACCACTTCATTTATTTCTTTAAAATAAAATAATGAATCTAGCCTCCTTTAAAATAATAAATATTTTTTTAAAAACTAATGGAGGCTTATGACTAGGGTTTGAATTATTTTCTTTGCAACTAACAATCCACAAAACCCAACTTAGTTTTTCTTTTCCTTGGTCTCTCTTCACCAACTCTTTCACAAAGGCTTACACAACCATTAGGTGTCTTCTCGACTTCAAAAAACTGAAAAATTTCTTCCACCAAATAAATCTTAGTTGACAAAGCAGATCCTCTTTGGATCCTCTTTTCTTGTGCATGAAAAAAACCCTCGACCTTCCAATTTTGTGCATGGGTTCCTCTTCCTCAAGACCCTCACTATGGATCTACTAGGCCCTAATGTTAAGCCCTAATATTGGCTCATTACCCCTTAATTGGGGCATATTATATTAGTAATGTTATTTTATTTATGTCGGCTTTAGGACATTAGTTGTAATTATACCTCCTAGTCTCCTATATATACCAAGG
>SNQJ01S0043786.1:11884-32784 GCA_010110895.2 Picea sitchensis
TGTGCATGGTGTATTGTGGTGTATTGGTGTAACTCTTATACTATTGTTCATTTATCATTGGATATAGTTGAATGGTTTAAGTATAAGTTGAAAAAGGTTTTAAATTGTACTTGATACTAATTCACCCCCCTCTCAGTATCAACAAGATACCAACTCACATTCGACCTCCAGGGGTTACAGTCGACAGTCAGGACCGAAGGTATGGCCAGGACAACAAATTCTGAAGATATTCCAGAGGAATAAAGACAAGTGGACCAATAATACTTTTGAGGACCTTGAATGGATTCAATATTCACAAAGAACCAAGACCAAATGAACCAGTAACACTCAAGAAATACCCCCAATATATGCTCTTCTCATTCTAATTGGTCATTCTTTTGAGGGATATTATCTTTTGCTCTTCCACACACAACCTATTGTTTATCCCCTATGTTATAGGGGGTTCCTGGATTTTCCTATACGATAGTTGGATTTTGTCACTCTTTAGTGTTCTACAATATTGTTTAATAATCGTGGACAATTTGCTCACTTTTCCTAGTTCAAATATTCTAACCCTATGCTATTGTTGGTGTACTATAAACAAAAAAAATGTGTAGTTGATTTTATTAGTGCATTGGTTGATTTTAATGTCTTTTTACTCAAAAATGTCCCCGAAGATGAAACTAAAGATGTGTGAGACTTGACTCGAATAGAATGCAAAAAGAATTGAATGCAAACATTTCTTTTGGATGAATTCTATCTATGAGAAGGAGAAGAGTTATTTTCTACTTAACAAGAACTCAATATCATGCAACTTTTCAATTTTCCTTAATGAGGAGAATAATGATGCCAAACTATCAAACAAATGTTTCAAAACATGTACTGAAAAAAAACTTCTAAGAATGCAAAAAATTGTCGTTGTTTGATTTCATATACAATGAAGTCTCTTCAAATGCAAAACTTTTATGCTTCCTTACTTTCATTTAGGATAAAAGATATCAATGTTTGACACAAAGGAACACAAAGAAAAAAGAAACCAAACAAAGTGTTGGACATGATTTTATGGTGTTGGCATTGATGTCAAAGAGGGTATATGATGTTGGTATTGGCATTGATGCAAAGAGGATCAATATGGTTTCTAGCACTAGAAGTCACACCTATATTGTTGTAGGTGTAAGCCTAATACCCATCAGAATTTGAATAATTAAATCAATTTAATGGTTGGTGGATCAAAAAGAAAGAGAAATAAAGAGGGCAACAGACTGTCGACCGATACATTACATTGGGCATGGAGTCATAAACACCCTACATATCAAAGGAAATCAAGTTGCATACTAGACAAAAGGGATATCTAATGATTAACAAAAGAATGGAGTAGATGACACTAAGCATAATATTAATCAAGAATTGATCCTCTATGAAAAATGAATTAAAATATTACTTGAACATAAATCATGAAAGGAGGAAATCATTGAAAATCCTTTGCAACTCATGAATTCTCCTACCCATGGACACCAATTGATCTTAAATACCTGTAATATATTCAAGCAAGAGGATGACTATAGAAATTGAAAACAAAGAAGACAATCTGATAAACAACTCTCATGAATCTTTAGTGGTAGAAAATGTGATTGCAAACAGGCCCTCAGGCTTACACATAAGAAGATAAACTTCTCCTCAATCTCTCTCCTCTCTTGGATCATGAACTGAACCGTTTCATCAACAAAAAAACTTCTATATATAGTGTATCATTCCTTCCTACTCTAAAGAGGTCAAATACCAAGTGGTTGCACATCTACTCTTTTAATATTGCACTTCCTTCCTTTGGTGAGTATCCATGAAAACTAAATCAAAACCCCCTCTGATAATAACTGCTACTAGAGTAAGTGATGGAAACCAACAATTTAGGTTTTGTTGCTTGATTGGCAAGAATTAGGGCTTGTTGGAAAAATGATTTGTGCTTAAAGAAACAATGCATAAAATGAAAGAGATTGAAAATGAGAAATGGAGGTAAAGATAATAACCTAAAACTAAAAGAAACATCCAATAGAAAAATTTTCAAGTGACTGTGTAAAACAGAGGGTTTGCAACACAATTTCTTAGTTTGCAGCGAATTGACAATCTGCAACAACGAATTTTTAGTCTAGGGTTTCATCAAAAACATTCGAAATTTCATAGGTAAGGAGAGGAATATGATGCTGAGTGAGATGATTATTTTCAAACCTAAGTGAAATCTAGGTCATCTTGGGTTTTAGCAAATGTGTAAAACAGAGGATTCGTAGCGCAGTTTGCAGCGAATTTGGAGTTTACAACAACTGGTGTTTGCAGCGAGTAGGGTTTTGACAATAGGTTTTTAGGTAAAAAATGAAACAAGTACCTAACATCAAAGCCCACTCCTTAATGTATAGAAACAATCCTATTATCCCTTTAAGCTTTGTTGGCATAGGGGCAGACCCATGGTTTAACACTTCAACAACACACCAACAAAACCCTAACTATCGGCCCTTTCGACAACACCTGCGAAGCAGATGAAGTCTCACCTGAGGTAGAGGCAGGGGTGGTTGTAGGACTCCAGTGTCTGCAAACTTAGCTGGGACATGGATTTGTGATTACAATACTCTAACAAATCACTTAGCAGTTGTAATTCATTAGTACTTAACCTTTGTCTACAACACAGATAAACCCTAATTACAACGCAACATAGTATTCAACAAGATTCAACACATTCAAGCACTAAGCACATCAATATATCTCAGATATAGCATCTCATTCACATCATTAGGCACTGAGCTATCATATTCATCTAAGCATACATCATTTCACTAAGCACTAATCATATGAACCATAAAACAACCATAATGCACAAAGAAACCATAATACAGAATATACGTGGTTCACCCCCAGCCTGGGGCTATGTCCACCAAATATTCATCTTCTTTATTATCTTCTGTCAATCATCTACATGCATAGGTCCATAAGGTCCTACTCCGCATAGGACAGGAGATCTGCGCGCACCTCGCCAGATCCTCCTTCCCCAAGCTAGGTTACAACATAAAGCCTTTACACAACCTCTTACAGTCACTTGCACTTAGCTTTGCAAGTCTCACATGGTATTCACAAAGAATGTACAATTATCACTGGCACTTAGCACAATGGCCTTCACTTGCCCTTATCCCCTGGCAACACACACTTGCACACCTACTTACATCACCTAGTTTTCTATTTATACATTACAAAATGGACCTAAACATGGGTAAACCCATGGACCGACATCCCCATACCCGTTACATAAGCCCAAAACCCAAAAATACCTAAAAAGGGGCCAAGATCTCGTGATCTCTGCTTCGACTTGTGCTTCACCTTCGACAGCCTGTCGAAGTTTAAAAATAGTTCAAACCTGACCAAGGATATCCAAAAATTGGTTACAACAAGCTTCCACCATTGACCTCTTTAGAGAGTTTACAACTAAACAGTCTGCAATGCTAGTTACAATTTACAACAAGCTGAAACAATCTACAACGCCTTCTTTACAAAAAGGAAAAGAAGATATAAAATGATAAACACTCCCTTTGAAAACGACCCAGTAGATATTCTTGATGATGTGATGGAACTGAAAACTAGAGTTCATCATATGTGCTAACAATGGTCACCATTATTTTCATTGAGACAGATTAATATCTTCCCTGTAGAACATATCTCAAACTATTTTTAGTGTTTACTCTATTAAGTCTATGTCTCCATTGAAAATCTAATCGTCAACAAAGGAAAATAAAACAAAATGAAAACTACCCTAGCAGGTTGGATGTTGAAAGAAAGTGTTTCATGAATCCACAAGTCCATTGTGCACCCCCAAAACAAATGACTAAGTTTCATATTCTATCGGTCAGACTCATATAAAGGATAACACTAACCACGAGTCTGTTGTGCAACCCAAAAAATGACTAAGTATCATATTCTATTGGTCAAACTCATATTAAGGATAAGAATAAGCGTTGGTCTTTTGTGCACCCAAAAACATGGCTAAGTATCATATTCTACTGGTCGGACTCATATAAAGGATAACACTAACCCGCAAACCTGTTGACCGCTGAAAATAATCACTTAAAAATTTCTAAGTATGGTTCATTATGGAGGTAGCAAAAGTTGGTTGTGTGTTTCGATGATATCCAAGATGAAAAGGGTGCATTTTGATGGCATCCGAGATGAAAAGGAAGACACGTGAGTCCACAAACTTGCCACATAAAATAATTGTAATTAGAGTCCATTTTTTAAATGAATGAGGACCATCCACTTGACGGTTGATTAAAACCAAACCGTGGATTTGTCTAAAGTGCCTAGGAAATCTAGGATCATCTGCTCAACGACTGATTAAAACCCAACCGTCAGATCAAGGATAGAGGAATCAAATTCATTGGATCAATTGTTGGTTGTTTATCATGTTTAGATCAACAATACCCATTAGTCATTGATTTAACAAAGAAATTGAGTCCACATCGTCGGATTGTGATCTGAAGGAATAAATCTATAGTGGATAGACCTTTCGCGTTCATAGTTGGTCGAACGTTATCGACGAATTGAATTTTTGAAAAGTAAATCTGGTGGGTCACGAAGGTGTTACATGTCATCAACCTATTTGATCACGTTTCCACTAGTGGGTTAGAAAGCCACTCTTTTAAATCAAGAAAAGTAGCCCCCGGTCATGACTTCGGGCCATATGGTGGAAAAGTTCTTGTATTTAGAGACTAGGTGCTAAAAATTGAATTAGCACTTCTGCATAAGCCTTTGGTCTGACCTGTTGGACATATGTAAAAGAGGTAARTCTCGRCGACTTAGTTATTAAAACTCCGCACCCTTTAAATAGACTACAGACCTAGCCCTCGGTTATGTCAAAGACTTGATGAATTAAAGAAGGGTYGTCAGGCTAAACAATAGAACAAGCCCTGCGCCCTATTTGGTTAGCTATTGGTCACAASACTGTGGTCTTATGAGAAAGGGGGGGCACAAATTTAACATTTKTCCATTTCAAAATAGACAATACACTTAAAATCCAATTCAAATCTTGAAATATGATATTGTTGAAAGGAAAATATTCCATGTAAAGTGCTTGGCTTGCCAGTGCCAATTTAGAATATGATTCTTAAGTTTAATTCTTATTAAAAACATATTTAAGAGGAACCAAGGTCACCCAATTACTTAAATATAATAACAAAGGAATACGTTTGTTATTAAAATAGAATTATTGTTCAATAAATGAAAAGGTGCAATGGTTCATTGTTAAAAGGACACATTGGTTCAATTTCATACATGTTGAATTATTATATAAACAAAAAAGGTATGGTGAAAGAAAAGTGTCTCTGTGGTCTGATTCAAAAGGTCAAAAACACATACAGAGTCCAAAGAAGAGACTGAAACATTCAAATGAAGTGAGGGTGGAAGGGAGGAGAAAGGGAGGATTGGAGTCTTCTATAGGTTGAAGCCTGCAATAGGAAGTTGCAGCTTCCTCAAGTTGGTGCTTGAAAACAAGAGGATCGAAGTCCTCTATAGGTTGAAGCATGATCTACATGGAGTTGGTGCTTCCTCAAGTTGGTGCTTGGAAAACAGGGGATTGGTGTATCCTTGAGTTGGTTCTCAAAATAAGAGAGATTTGTGTCCCTTACAAACTRTAACTTGTAAATGAAATATAATTTTTATGATTATTACATTTAAAATTCAGGGTCCTATACATTCTTGTTGATAAATTGCTATAAATTAATAAATAATTAATTTTATTTGAGAAAAAGAATCAATAATGATTCACCCCCCCTTTCAGTATTGAACAAGATTCCAACAATTGGTATCAGAGTAGGTTCCTTCACCACAATCTAACCACTTGAAGGCATATTATGAGAAATCCAATGAATCAACAAGAAGGAATGTCCTCCAACACAACACCATTGTTCAAATGAAATGATTATGCATTTTGGATTATAAGGATGAATTTTTTTCTGATGGATCTTGGATGTGATGTTGGGCTTTCTGTGGTAAATGGTTACACTACACCAACTACTGCACCTTCAGATGTTGCTGCAAAGAAACTCTCCAATTATAATTCAATGGATGTTAATGCAATTTTGGGTGGATTAACAAACCCCATATTTATAAAAGTGATCCATTGTAAATCAACAAAAGAAATTTGGGACAAACTTAAAATCATCTATGAAGGAGATGGAAAAATTAAGGAAGCAAAACTTCAAACATAGAGAGGGCAGTTTGAGAGTCTGAAGATGAAATAGGAAGAAAACATTGCAAAATATTTTCAAAGAGTGGATGAAATAGTCAATTCAATTAGATCATTGGGAGAAGAGTTCAAAGAAAAAATTATTGTCCAAAATGTGTTGAGATAATTACCAATGAGATATGATGCCAAGGTATCTACCTTGATAGATTTAGAATACCTTGAAAAACTTATAATGGATTAACTTCATGGGATTCTTATAGCCTATGAAATGAGAACCGAGAAAGAAAAGTCATAAAAAAGGGAAACAACCTTCAAAGCATCAAAAGAAACAAAGAACCATGAGAAATTTTGAAATGGAAATCACTTAGACATATCAGATGAATAAGTGGGAAATTTTATAAGGAAACTCCATAAAGGATCTGGGAAATATAAAGGGACGTTACCCCTCAAGTGCTTCAATTGTGGAAAGGTTGGGAATTTTTCCTCTAAATTTCCCTATCCCAAGCAGGTGGATAGTGATGATGAAGATACTTATAACCATAAATAACTTAAGAAGAAAAAAACTTGAAACAAGAAGAAATTCTACAAGAAAAAGAAAAACTTCTACTCCAAAGAAGACAATAGTTCATTTGACATGAGTGAAGATGACGAGACAAATTTTTTATTTATGGTCATAGAATCTCAAAATAATGCTATTGATAATGAAGAAAAATCTGAAGTTTAAGGAGAAGTATACCTTGAAGGACAACTTCTTAGTGCTCTTGAAGAAATGAGAACATATAAATATAAGAACAAATCATTAAGAGAACAACTATTAGAATATGAAGAAAAACAAAAATCAAAAGAAAAGGAAGTTTCAATAACCATCAAGGAAGCAAAAAAAATCATTATTGACTTGAATACTCTACTCTAAGAATCCAAAAGAATTGAAAAGGTCATAAGTAAAAAACTCAATGAAAAGCAATTATACTGTGAAAAGCAAGAGGTTGAAATTGTTTTTCTAAAAAGAGAACTTGAGAAAGGAAACAACCAATCAAGATTTGAAAACAGTTCAAGAATCTTGGATGATATTATTAACAGTCAAAGGTCATCAAGCAATAATCCAGGACCGGGTTATTATCAAAATAAGTCTAACAAAGGATCTAACTCTACATCTTAGGAAACTAACAAAAATCCAAAAAGTTATGCATCTTCCCTTCAGAGCTCTTTCAAAAAGGAAGAAAGAAAAATAAATACTAATTCTAATCAACATAAATATTCTCTCCCTTCAAAAGAAAATGAATATAGAAGGAACACAACTATAGGAAGAAATCCCCCCAAAAGCTATCAACATCTCTTTCTTGGCTATTGTTTGTCTTGCAATAATTTTGGGCATAAAGAATTACATTGTAGAGCCTATGGAAAATACAATCATAAAAATGTTCAAAGACACAGTTATAAGAACAACAAGAATTATAATAATCAAGAGAATAGAAACTATAATTCATTCTCTCCACTACAAGATTACAATGCTCACAAATCTAGTGATTGTAGACTACCAAAGCATCCCATAAAACTTCCAAAATTCAAGAAGAAAATGATAAGAAGACATGGAAATACAAACTAATGGAAGAAAAGGAAACATAGTGTAAGGTATCCTTATATGCCAAATATAAAAGGAGTCAATGGTATGTTGACAGTGGATGTTCAAAACATATGACAGGATATCAAGACAAATTTCTCATTCTGAAAAGGAAAGAAAAAGGAAGAGTTACTTTTAGAGGTAATGTCTCTGCCAATATACTTGGAAAGGGTACAATCAGTTTGGGAAATAACAAAGATAAAGCATAAAATTTGCTATTAGTTGAAAATATGAAGCCTAATATCCTTAGTGTAATACAAAGATGTGATCAAGGATACATACTCATATTTGACTCTAAAAAAAGTGAAATTAGGAAAGAGGGCTCAGGAAAATTAGTGTGTATTGCATCTAGGACACTAAGTGATGTTTATATCTTAAACATAGAAGAAGAATAAAAATGTTGCATGAGCCAAATAGAAGAAATTTGGCTATGGCACAGAATAATGAGACATATAGGTTTTGACAATTTGATAAAAGTCAGTAAAAAGGAAGCTGTGAGAGATTTGGACAAAAAATATTAAACCTTCAAACGTTCTTTGTAGGAACTACCAACATTGGAAACATACACGAGTAAGATTCAAGACAAAATAATACTCTACATCAAAACCATTAGAACTTGTTCACCCTGACCTCTGTGGACCAACAAGAACTAAAAGCATGCAAGGTGAACATTACTTCATTTTATTCATTGATGACTATAAAAGGATGACTTGGGTATCTTTTCTTAAAAATAAATCATAATCTTTCAAAAAATTCAAAGCCTTCAAAGCCTTCAAAGCACATGTTGAAAATGAGACTGATCTCAAAATCAAGTGCCTAAGATAAGACAATGGAGGGGAATTTACCTCAGATGAGTTCAATGACTTTTCTGAAACTCATGGAATTAAAAGACATTTTTAAGCTCCAATAACTCCTCAACAAAATGTAGTTGTTGAAAGGAAAAATAGAACTGTCCAAGAAGTAGCCAGATTAGAAGATACCATAATGTTCTTAGAATTTGCATGTTTTAAAAACTTCAAAATATATCAAATGGATGTCAAATAAACATTATTAAATGGAAATATAGAGGAAAAAGTTTATATATAACAACTTCAAGGATTTATATTATCAGAAAATAAAGACTATGTATGCAAATTAAAGAAAGCATTGCATGGTCTTAAACAATATCCGAGGGCATGGTTTTTAAGACTTTATAATCATCTACAACAAGAAGGAAACAAAAGAGGAGCTATCGACAACAATATTTACATTAAAATTGAAAATCAAAATATGATTATTGTTGTAGTATATGTGGATGATATCATCTTTGAAGTAATCTAAATCCTCTAAGCAAGCAATTTTCTACAGAAATGAAAAAATGATTCGAGATGTCGATGCTTGGTGAACTGACATTTTTTCTAGGATTACAAGTTTCACAATCAAATAAAGGCATATTCATATGTCAGACCAAATACATTAAAGAAATGTTGAAGAAATTTTAAATGGAATATTGTAAACCTATGAGCAGTCCTATGATCACATGATGCAAACTAATAAAAGATGATGAATCACTAGAAATATACCAAACCATGCATAGATCAATGATTGGTAGCCTATTATATGAAACAACAAGAAGCCACGACATTATGCAAACTGTAGGATTTATGTCCAGATTTCAATATGCATCTAAAGAGACACATATGAAGGAAGTTAAAAGGACTTTTAGATATCTCAAAGGCACCTTGGATTTTGGATTATGGTATCCAAAAACATAAGACTTCACATTAATTGCATATACTGATGTAGATTCGGATGGAAGTGTGGATGAAAAAAATAGAACTAGTGGATGAGCATTCTTCCTAGGAAAATGTCTTGTGTGATGGCTAAGTAAAAAGAAACCTTCCATATCACTATGTACAACTGAAGATGAATATATTGTTGTTGCCTCCTGCTGCACTTAGGTAATTTGGATGATACAAACTCTGGAAGACTTAAAAATAAAGTATGGTCATCCAATTCTTCTTAACTGTGACAATACCAGTGCGATAAACCTTTCTAAGAATCCTTCCATGCACTCAAAAAGCAAGCATATCCCAATCAAATTTCAATTTTTAAGGGAACAAGTTTCTCAAAAAGTTGGTAAAGTGGAATATGTGGATACTAAAGAAAAAATTGTTGATATATTCACAAAAAAATTACCCAAGAGTACTTTTGAATACCTTAGACATAAATTGGGGGAAATATCCATATCTAATTGAATTGCACAAGTTTCATTAGAGAAGGAGTACATGGACATGGGGAGTATAACCTCAGGGGGAGCATAACCTCAGGGGGAGCAAAGAAATATCCCTGTTTCCATCAATGCCAAAGGGGGAGAATGTTGGACATGATGTTATGGTGTTGGAATTGATGTCAAAGAGGGTATATGATGTTGGTTGGAATTGATGCAAAGATGATCAATATGGTCACCATTATTTTCATTGTGACAGATTAACATCTTCCCTCTAGACCATATCTCAAACTCTTTTTAGTGTCTACTCCATTAAGTCTATGTCTCCATTGAAAAAACAATTGTCAACACAGGAACATAAAACAACATCGAAACTACCCTAACAGGTTGGATGTTGAAAGGAAGTGTTTAAGGAATTATCATATTATATTGGTTAGACTCATATAAAGGATAACACCTACCCGCAAAACTATTTCTGATGCAAATAATCACTTAAAAATTTCTATGGTTCATTATGGAGGTAGGGGAAGTTGGGCATGCATTTCAATGACATCCAAGATGAAAAGGAAGACATGTGAGTCTACAAACCCGCCACGTAAAAATTTCTAGGTATGGTTCATTATGGAGGTAGCGAAAGTTGGGTGTGCATTTTGATAACATCTGAGATGAAAAGGAATACATGTGAGTTCGCAAACTCGCCACATAAAATAATTCTAAGTAGAGTCCATGTTTGAATAAATGAGGTCCGTCCAATCGAAGGTTTATTAAATCCAAACCGTGGATCTGTCTAAAGTGCCTAGGAAGCCAGGATCATCTGCTCAACACCTGATTAGAACCAAAGCGTTAGGTCAAGGAAAGAGGAATCAGAGTCATTGGATCAATTATTGGCCATTGATAATGTTTAGATAAATTATCCTTGTTACTCATTGATATAACAAATAAATCGAGTCCACGTCATTAGATTGTGATATGAAGGAAGAAATCTATGGTGGATAGACCTTTCATGTTCATAGTTGGCCAAACATTATTGGGAAATTGAATTTGCGAAAAGTAAATTTGGTGGGTCACCAAGGTGCTACGTGTCATCAAACTATTTGATCATGTTTATACTAGTGGGTTAGAAAGCCATTTTTTGAAACCACGAAAAGCATCCCCCAGTCATGACTTCAGTTCATATGGTGGATAAGTTCTTGTATTTCGAGACTAGGTGCTAAAAACCAAATTAACACTTATGCATAAGCCTTTGGTCTGACATGTTGGACATGTGAAAAAGAGGTAAGTCTGGGATTAGTTATTAAAACTGCATGCCCTTTAAATAGACTACGGATCTAACCCTTAGTTTTTTTGAAGACTTGATGAATTAAAGAAGGGCTGTCAAGCTAAATGATAGAACATGCCCTGTGCCCTATTTGGTTAGCTGTTGAAAGAAAAATATTCCATGAAAATCGCATGGCTTACCAGCGCCAATTTAGAATATGATTCTTAAATTTAATTCTTATTAAAAATATATTGAAGAGGAAACAATTTCACCTGATTACTTAAAGATAATAACAAAGGAAGAAGTTTGTTATTAAAATAACATTATTGTTCAATAACTGGAAAGGCGCAATGGTTCATTGTTAAAAGGAAACATTGGTTCAATTTCATACATGTTGAAATACTATATAAACATAAAAGGTATGGTGAAAGAAACATGTCTACGTGGTCTAATTCAGAAGATCTAAAGCATAGAAAGAGTCCAATGAAGAGCTTTAAACATTCAAATGAAGTGAGGTTTGAAGGGAGGAGCAAGGGAGGATTGGATTTCTCTATAGGTTGAAGCTTGAAACATGAAGTTGCAACTTCCTCAAGTTGTTTCTTGAAAACAAGAGGATTTGATTCCTCTATAGGTTGAATCCAGATCTATAGGGAGTTGGTGCTTCCTCAAGTTGGTGCTTGGAAAACAGGGGATTGGTGTCTCTTTGAGTTGGTTCTCAAAAGAAGAGAGATTGGTATCTCTTACAAACTGTAACTTGTAAATGAAATACATTTTTTTTATGATTATTACATTTAAAATTCAGAGTTATGTACATTCTTGTTGATAAATTGTTATAAATTAATAAAGAATTAATTTTATTTGAGAAAAAGAATCAATATTGATTCACTCTCCCCTCTCAGTATTGAGCAACATTCCAACACAAACTGCACTCAAAAGTTTGATAGAACTAAAATAATTCAAGTGTGAGACAACTTGTTCAATCGAGGACTCAAAATTGCAAAAGAGAAAGGAAATCGTTGTTTGAAAACCTCGAAAAATGAGTAGTAAGAATAAAAAATCTAAGTTGCAATTCCAAATGAATAAAGAAAAATTCAAAATAGGTTTTTGAAATCAGGATACTAGAAATTTGAAAACCTTCATGATGATGATAAAACCACTGGTAATACAGACTTTGACCATAGTATTAGGTTATCCCAAGGGAATCATGCTCACTCCCTAATTTTGAAGGACTTTCAATCTCAAAGGAGGTAATAAAATTTGGTGATCATAATTATTTTGATAATACAAAGTCATAACCAAGTTCATAGGACTCTCAAGTAGAGCTATGAATCCAGAATTTGAGGAGAAGAAAGAAAAATGGGATGAAAACTGACACAGGAAGGAGATCAACGCTCATGTAATGAGGTAGACATGGTGTTGAACATGGTTCAATTCTCTTCAGAACACTAGAAAGGAGTGTTTAAAAGGGTTTTCAACACTTCATGGGTCACTGTGGAGGAGCGTTGATTCCTAGAAGTGGTTGAAACAACACTAATTTTTTCCTAGATTCACTAGAAATCAGGGAGAGTTCAAAAAGAAAGCATCAACATAAAAAATATCAAAGGAAAACCAAGATTCAAAGGGATAGAAACCTAGGAACAATCGTTCCCTAGTATGGTCCCCAATTTTCTATTATGATAAATTTCACCCTGTGGATAGGTTGAAGTCCCCCTGGATCGGGTTCTCTTTGGTCTAGGACAAAATAGAAGAAGTGGACACTAACGTTCCTCCTCCCTATATATTATATGATTTTATGCATAAAGTTTTAGGAGAAAGAAAAAGATAGATCTAACCATCTTCTTGTAGGTTGTCCTCACTGCTCTAGTGTCAGACCAGATCCAAGCCCTGAGCATAGAAGCAAACTCTTGCAACCTCTCTGCAAAAAGTAAGACAAACCTTCTCTTATACTATATAACATTAGATAAAATCCAATCTATCTAAATTAAACTAGGACAAACATTCATGCATTAAAGTTAATAAAATAGGAATGAGGAATGAGGAAATCGACCAAGTTATATTAATAATGAGAAACAATGGAAACACTTACAATTGTACAGATGTTGTGCTAGTGTTCCTAAAATATTCTCCTTTCCATCCCCTTCATGCATAATCAAATGATAATTATGATGCTCCTAAACAATTTTTGAACTCCCTTTCACCCTTGAGTGGCCTCATTATATAGGATTTGGGAGGTTCAACAACCATAGCCAATTTAGGGAATAGTTTGGATTTTAGGTCCTTAGGTTAGGATTTGGTTACAAAAAATGGAGGGAATATGGGTGAATCGACTCATAAATCAACCCCTCGACCAAAACCACTTAAGAGAATCTTGGAGCTAACCCTTAGAAAATGGAGGGCTAGTTGTAACTTCCTTTAAAATTTCAATGCTCCCCCGGTATTGAGCATAGAGTATTGTCAACGCTCCCTGTACATGGGTAGGGGAATGTTGATAAGATTTCAATGCTCCCTTTACATGGTAAGGGGAGCATTGAACTTAAAAAATGGTCAAAATATCAAGGTAAAAAGAAGTTTTCCGACCTTCTCATGATGATTTTTTCTCCTCCACATTGATTAGGGATTATGACAAATGTTCATCCATGGTGCTAAAGTTGTGAAACTTAATAAAGTGCATGAAACACTTATTAAGGATCATACAACACTCGATAAAGTGCATGCAACACTTAGTAAGGTGCATACGACACTTGATAAAGTGCATGTGACACTTAGTAAGGTGCATACAACACTTATGACAGTTAAGTGTGTCACTTAGGAGTGTGGGAATTTAGTGTGGAACAGACGGCCCCTAAAGTGTGAGTTCAGAAAAAAATATGATGGTTGAAACATTTTACAAAAATATGCAAGGGAACTCAAGTAGGAGAGCCTGGAAGAAGATGAAAACAAGCATCAAATAGTATATATTTATCATCCTTGAGGCATGCATACCTATTCTTGTAGTAAACTGACTCAAAGCATGGCCACTGACCAATGCACTGCAGATCCATGAAAGTACTGACTAAGGATATGGCCATCGGATATACAATGTGGATCCATACCTCCACGACATGATTTGACCATAGCCACGAAATAATACATAGTGGAGGTACGATATGACAAAAACATAGCCACATACCAATACAAAGTGGATCCTTGTGACAACATATACATTAATGATATTGCCAATATTGTGATTATACTGGAATATTCTACGTACTCATATGATCTCGATCATATCCTGGGTAAAGAACATACCATAGAGAGTTCCCAACCGAGGGTCTCCATCCTGTTCCTGAAAGAGTACAATTCTAGCCATGTGAATAGACGACTTGATGTCAAACATGGTAGAAACCACTTGATCACTGATCATTAATGTATACTGTTAAAAAGTGTGAGGGAAATCACCAATGATGACAATGACTCCCAAGGTACCCTAGTACATTCCAATGGATGTGAACAAATGAGTCAAAGTCTAAGATTCATGGAATCATTTGATCAAAGACCAATGATGTAAACCTATTGTCAAAGGTGAGGAGACCTACCATTGAGGCATGCAGGTTACAAGGTACTAATTGGTTTCTAAGTCTAATTCCTAGATAACGTGTTGAATTCGACAAGAACAAACTTGTCAAAGAAGTGCCTTGAGGTATCCCTCATCATCGACATGAAAGTGACATATGAAAGTGATGAAATATGATAGATCAAATGAGGACTAACTGACACACATATGAAAATGGATGATACTGGATATTGATAAAATATTGATAAATTGGAGGACACTTCCCTTGAACTTTATGAGGCATGAAAAATGACTTGGAATCATTGAATCGATTGGGATATAGACCAAAACATAGTGCAACGATAAAAAAGACACTCTTCGATTGAGATGACTGAGTATGAGGACTCATAGGATTGGTATGATTCAGAGACAAGTAGATTGCCCAAATGTAAGACAAGACACAAACAGGTGCCATGTTCAAGGGAGAAAATGAAACAACTGCCATTAAGTTCTCAAAGACGTGACCCACTTCCCTCAAATTCCTCCCCACTATGATGGGTGAGTACCTCTTTTTTTTTTAATGAGATTTAGGAGGATAACAAATGCTTGGTATAGCTCATCTTCGATGAGTCCCTCATTATATGTTTAACAAATCTGAATAAGGAGGGGTTCGACCCCGTATAGGTCCTTTAATGCATGTCTTACGAGTCGAAAGAAAGAAAACTCGATGATATTTTCATGTTTAGAGAGTCTTAAAGACTCCATGGATGTTCTTTTTTGTAAATTTGGTCCCCCAAGCCCAAAAATGTGTAAAACAATACAAGGGAGAACTCTTCTAGTCATGATTGACTAGAGTATACCTTTTTCGTAGTTAGTCTTACGAGGCCGAAAAAGGGGTAAACTACCACTCAAAATACGACTCTTCATGGTTTAACGAGCTCAAAGGAAGATGATGTATGCTCGTAGTCTGCTTCATTTTTTAACTAGATTGACACAGAAAAATGAACTGTGCTTGGAGTTGGTTACATTTTTTATGAGCTTGAAAATGAGAATAAACTATGCTCGATGTAATATCCATGGACAAGCCTCTTCCCAACATGATTTCCAGAGGTTGGCACATTGATTGATACCTATTGGTGGGTTTTTACCCAACAAGTTGTTCAAAGGTTGGTACTTTTACCGCAACATCATCATAAGAGGTTGGTGGTTTAACTTCAGTATGATGTCCAAAGGCTGGAGACATTCCCCCCCAAGATTTGGTTTGTCTGCCTACTCTTCTTCTGCTTAGAATCCTAGTTACTAATAGGGATAGGTTTATGAGAGAGGGAGGAATAAAGAGGATCTATTGATATTGGTAGAGGAAGGGAAAGTTTAGGTACTAGATCTTGTGGAAGACGAGACTCTGCTAGACTAAGTGATATGATGTCACCTAGTGTTTCAGTGGAAGATGGGCTAGGCACTACCCAAAGATCGAATGATTCATAGGATCATTGCACCATAGCTATAATCATGTTTTACATGGAAACATCATGTGGGGGATCAAGGATAGGTAAGGGAAAAATTACCACGAGTGAGGATTCCTTGAGGATACCTACCCCACACTTTTGTACTTAAGATCGGACTGTAATAGGAAATGGATAATATTCACTACATAATTATTGATATATGGTGTGCAATGATCAAGTTGGTCAATAGTCACAATTTTCCCTTGATGGGGAAATTTCAAAATGCAAAAGACTAAAGAAGCGATTATAGTCATTGCATAGAACCAATTATGACAAAGCAACAAATTGTAATCTAGGGGTGCATCATCCACTTCAATGTCGATAGAAACAATATTTCCCTTTAATTCCATAGAAAAAGATTGCAAGATTCTGTAAGGTTGGAAACCACATCCATCAAATGATTTATGGGTGGTAGGAGAGAAGTGGAGTTAAGAAGAACCAAATGGCTCTCCAACAGGACAAAGATATGACACATGTGGAAGATTATTCATCACAAATAGTGTGATGGATGTTCTTCCCATGAACCATAGCATGGATTAGGAATTCCAGGTGATGGGAGAGCCTCGACTTAAAATAGTCCAGATTAAAAAAAATCATACTTGAAATATAGGGATCCACAACTCCAATGGCTGACAACAGGGTTCTATGCTAGCTTGGAGAGTTTTGTAGAATTTCAAGCGTCAACATAGCAAAATTTTCTTGCACCAAATATTCAACAATGTTGTAGTTTTTAGCAACGTTGGCACTTGGATTAAATATTGATTTTCAAATTGTGCCCTTGGGTAGGCACAACAATGAGTCAGTAATAGGCCTCTCGATATGAAGAGGGGTGGAGGATGGAGGAGGAGTGGAAGTGGAGGGCTTATCGGTAGCACCTCTATTGGCATGATTTTCAAGAGGAGTGTCATAAGTATTAGCTCTGGTGGCTAGACTGACTATCTCCTTACACATAAAAACTTGAACGACGCTTGAGGAAGCATCCCTATGGTGGGAATGACCTGTGTTTCCCCCTTGCAGAGGGGTAGTATTTTGTGCAACAATTTGTTGCTGCTGAGTTGGGAAAGGTTCAGTTAACACTACTAGTAGGTAGGTACCCTTCAAAAATTTAGCAACTTCCCAACGATGTGGGTAGTCTTTCGTGCAGTGGTCCTCCGCACAAATCATGCAAGGAATATTAGCTTTCATTTTCGGTTGGGTATCAATATTTTTTGTACTCTCCTCTTGGTTATAATATTTCTTGGATTTACCTTTTTTTTTCTTCTAACCTCCAGGTTGGTGAGATGTAGTGGATGGTACCATATTCACCTCAGAGGTTTGAACATGGAGGAAGTGGTTTTGGTGTTGGTAACAGAACCCACCATGCCATCAGTATGGGCTTCTGGAGAATGTATTTATGGGTCATTCAACGGGTGAGGATCATGAGGGATAAGATCATAAAGTGTGTCAGAAAGGGAATATATGAAGTCCAAATATTGAGCATGAATGATGGCTTAATCCTCAGTTACAACACCTCCCATGGTGACATCTCTAGCAATGGGTGGCATAAGTGACTTGGTAAACCAATCTGCCAAGAGTTGGTATGGAATAGCAGCTTTAATCAACCATCACCGCCATCTTCATTCTTGAATATGATCATATATGTGAGTGGACATGGATTTCTTAAGATAATTTAAAATCTTTGTACTGGTTTCATACCGAATCGACAGTTGGAAATGTATCAAAAACCCCATAGCTAAAGAGTTGAAGTCGCTAAAGGAATGTCATGGCAGTTCAATATACCATTTCATTACCGCTCCTGTGAGGGTTCACTTGAAAATTTGTAAATGAATGAAATCATCCATCAAACAAATCAAAGAAAACCAAATATGGAAGGTCATTATGTGGTTATTATGGTCTTCTCTAGGTCTCCCTTCGAATTTTGGGATATCGAAAGGTATTTTGGCAGGGATTGGAGGCCAAAATGAGGCATGCAGTATGGTATCATTGGTAAAAAATGATAGATCAAGCATATCTAATGTAGAAAAAATGGAATTTGTCGGTTAACCTATGGATACTGGTAGTAACCATGTGTCATATGAACACTAGTAGGACCATATATAGGTTGCGACGAGATAGAAAAACTAGATGGTCCTCCCATATATTGTGGCTAACTGGATGGTCCTCCTATGTATTGTGGCTAACCTGAGGGTTCCACCATGTATTGTGGTTGACCTAATGATCCCCCCATGTATTGTAGCTGACATGACAGTCCCCCCATGTATTTAAGTTGGCCTTATGGACCTCCCATATACTGTGTTTGAGGGGGATGTTGTATTGGAATCATGGGGTTCACAGATTGATTGGGAAAAATTCCTTGCTGATGAATGGCCACCATATTAGGTCGACCCCATAAAGGATTTACAACTCTCAGATATGGTTCTCTAGGATACATTCCAATAGTAGTGGGAATGGAAGCACCTGCATGAGCAACTTGTCCCCGGTTTTGTTGTTGTTTCCCCTAGATAGGAGTTTTCCTCATAGTTGAGGGATTCTCCCCAACAAAATGTTTCCCTCCAACTGAATATTTATCTCTAGCAAAGGGCATAGGAGAACTCCCCATTTGTAAAGTTTGATATGGAAGTTGAGTATCTTATGTAATTGTGGTTGTGTGAACAATTTGAATGCTAGCCATTTGGATGATGGGATGACCATGTAAAGCACTTGGTGTGTGTGTATGTGGGATTAGTGAAGTATGAATATTACCCAACCCATGTGCGAAGAGAGATGTACTCCATGAAAGTACTGACTAAGGATATGGCCACTAGAGATACATTGTGGATCCATGCCTCCACGATATGATTTGATAGTAGGAAAAAAATAATATAAAGTGGAGCTATGATATGAAAAAAACATAGCCACAAACCAATACAAAATGGATCTACATCACATCATATACATCATTGAGATTTTCAATATGGTGATTATACTTGAATATTCTATATACTCAAATGATGTCCATCACAACTTGGGTAAAGAACATAAAACAGTGAGCGCCCAACCTAATGTATTCATCTTGGTCCCAAAATAGTACAATTCTATCCATGTGAATAGATGACTTTATGTCAAACATGGTAGAAACCACTTGATTATCGGTCATTAATGTATACCATTAAAAAATGCGAGGGAAATCCTTATATGTTCCTTCATCTAACCAACCCAGAGGTCAGAATAAAAACAAAGGTAAATACAAGAAATATTCTAACCAACAACAGAGTAGAAAAATTGTAGATACACAACCTAAAAGGAAATATAATCTTCCCTTCATGATTTGTACAGAGGACCACGACATGAAAGATTTCCCTCATCGTGAGGAAGTTGCTAAATTTATGAAGGGTACCTCCCTACCTACAGTGAAAACTTACTCTTTCCCAATTCAGCAGCAACAAATGGTTGCAAAAAATCTTGACCCCTCTGTAAGGGGGAAACATAGGTACTCATTCCCACCATGGGGATGCTTCCTCAAGCGTTTCTCAATTTTTTTATGTTTAAGGATATGGTTAGTCTAATTTTTTTATGTAGAGATAAGACTTATGCCACTCCTCCAGAAAATCATGCAAATGGAGGTCCTACAAATAAGCCCTCCACTTCCACTCCTCCTCCATCCTCTTCCCCTCTTCATATCGAGAGGTCTATTGATGAATCAATGTTGCGTTATCCCAAGGGCACAATTCAAAATTTGGTATTAAATCCATGTTCCTACGCAATCATCTTGTGCTATGTCGACACTTGAAGTTTTACAAAAATAGTCCAAGTCAACATCGAACATTGTTGTCAGCCATTGTAGTTTTTCATCTAGAGGCATCAAATATGATTATGTTTAATATGGAATATTTTAAGTTGAGGCTCTCCCATCACCTGACATTCCATATCCACACTTTGTTTCATGGGAAGAACATCCATCACATTGGTTTGGATGAAGGAGATTCCACATGTGTCATGTATTTTTCCTTTTGGAGAGCCATTAGTTCTTCTGAACTCCACTAGTTTCCTACCACCCTTAAAGAGTTCGATGGATGTGGTTTCTAACCTTATGGACTCTTGAAATATTTTGTTGTGGAATTAAAGGGGAAATTTGTTTCTATTGACATTGAAGTGGTTGACGTGACCCTGGATTATAATTCATTTCTTGGTCACAATTGGTTCTATGTGATTATTGTCGTCACTTCTTCAGTTTTTCACATTTTTCAATTTCCCCATCAAGGAAAAATTGTGACTGTTGACCAAATTGATTGTTGCACACTAGATCTCAATAATTCTCCAACGAATAATGTCCCTTTCCTAGGAAAGTCTGATCTTAAGTATGAAAGTGTGGTGGTAGGTCTCCTGAAGGATTCCTCACTCATGGGATGTTTTCCCTTACCTCCCCTTGATCCCCCACGTGAGGTTTCCTCCTTAAACATGATTATGAATACGATGAAATGATCCTTAGAAAAATTTGATCCTCAGGTAGTGCCTATCCCATCTACCACTGAAACACTAGGTGAAATCATATCACTTAGTCTAGGAGAGTCTCATAAGATTCCACAAGATCTGGTACCTA